>MDKI01264971.1:0-12335 GCA_005239505.1 Nicotiana paniculata
TTGTCTCGATTTGTGTGCGCAGTCCGGGCGCGTAGCCGGACAACTTAAATATGAAATTCTGTGTAAAATGCTAAAATTTGATATTAAAATGAGTAAATTTGACTCCGGTCAAAATTTTAGGTAAACAGACCCGGGCCCGTGATTTGGGTCCATAGGAAAATATGGGACTTGGGCGTATGCCCGGAATCGAATTCCGAGGTCCCAAGCCTGAGAAATAAATTTTTGAGTAAAATTATTTTTCTGAAATTTGTAAAGAAAGGTGAAATGAAAATTGGTTAGAATGTGTTGGTATCGGGTCCGTATTTTGGTTCCGGCACCCGGTACAGGTCTTATATGTGGTTTAAGATATTTATGTGAAGTTTGGTTGAAATTGGACGTCATTTGATGTGTTTCGGGCTTAAAACTCTAAATTTGAAAGTTTATGAAGTTTGAAGAAAAACTAGTGATTTTGAGGTTTGATTCGTCATTTTTGATGTTATTTTGGCAAGTTGATCGCACGGTTACGTTCGTAGAATGTTATTGAGTGCATGTGATTGGTTAGGAGCCCCGAGGGCTCGAGAGTGTTTCGAGGGTGTCTCGGAGTGATTTTGAACTTAGGAAGTTTGCTGGTTTTTGGCTTCAGCAGTTGCAGGTCCATTTGTTCTTCGCGTTCGCGATGCCTCTTCCGCGTTCGTGAAGCTTTAAGCTGTTCCTTCATCGGGTTTGCATCCATTCCCTCAAGAACGCGTAGGGTTATTTGACCCTGAGGGCTTAGCCCTCTTTTCCTCTTCGCGTTCACGTATACTTGACCGCGTTCGCGTAGCTTTGCAGGTCTCCTTCATCACGTTCGCGTGATGACCCACGCATTCGCGTAGGTCAATTTCTGGACCCCAGCCCTTTTACTCTTCGCGTTCGCGTTCTCCCTTCCGCGAACGCAATGGATTGTCCATTCTACCCTTCGCGAACGCGACCTCCCTTCCGCGAGTGCGAAGGGCAATTTTGCCCAGTCATATATAAATATTTCCAGAACAGTAGCTTCGGGATTTTTCATAAGTTTTCACGAAATTCATCTTCTCCAAGGTCCTTAGGTTCCCATTGAAGCCATCCTTCACCAAAACTTCTTGGGTTAGTAAATTTTAACTCGTTTCCTTCATTTTTCATCTATATCTAATGAATTCCTAAGCCTAAATCATGCAAATTAGAGTAGAAAATTGAGAATTTGGGTAGAGTTAGGCCCTTTTGAATTTTCTTGATTTAGACCATGTTTCGGGTCGAATTTGAAAACTATATTTATGTATTTCCGTTGTTAAGTTGTGAACTGTTTTTAGCTTATTCTGTTAAATCGATGTTTTCATGCTAGTTTAACTATACACGTTGGCTTGTCTAGAAAGTTCAATGTTAGACGCCATCACGGCCCGATGGTGAGATTTCGGGGCGTGACGAGTTGGTATCAGAGCATTAGGTTGCTTAAGTCTCACAACTCACGGACAACTTGGTAGAGTTTGAGGGATCGGTACCGAGACGTCTGTATTTATCCCCCAGAGGTTGCAAAGTTAGGATGACTCCACACTTCTTTTCATCTCTGCCGTGCGATATGAATTCTGAGTACTGATTAAGTTTCTATTCTATTCTCTCGCAGATGGCGAGGACGCGTGATTCCCTTGGTTCCGCTCAGCAGCCCGACACTCTTGCTACAACTCCTACGAGGGGTCGAGGTCGACAACGAGGCCGGGGCCGGGCTCATCCTAGAGCAGCAACCCTAGTGGAGGAGCCTCAGGTCGAGCCTGACGAGGAGGTCCCAGTTCCGGCAATCCTAGTTGGACCAGCTCAGGTCCTGGAAGGGTTTATAGCTACCCTAATGCTTCAGGACGCTCTTGTCCGTCTAGTCGGACTCATGGAGAAGCTAGCATAGGCGGTTCTTCTTCCTACTGCACTAGCGGTCTCTCAGGCTGGGGGAGGTGCCCAGACTCCTGTCACTCGCACACCAGAGCAGGTAGCTCCACAGTTTCAGACTCCGGCACCTCAGCCAGCCGGAGTAGCTCAGCCGGGTATTGCAACACCGGTAGCAGAGGGAGCAGATATGTCAGCAGATGCTTTGTGGATACTGGACAGGTTCACTAAGTTATTCACTGCTACTTTTACTGGTTCACCATCAGAGGACCCCCAAGATTATTTGGGCAGCTGCCATGAGGTTCTTTGGAACATGGGCATAGTGGAGTCCAACGGAGTTGACTTCGCTACTTTTCGGTTATCTGGTACAACCAAGAGTTGGTGGAGAGACTATTCCCTAGCCAGACCAACCGGGTCTGCACCTTTGACTTGGACTCAGTTCTCAGAGGTATTTTTGGGGAAGTTCCTTCCCATTACTATGAGAGAGGACCTTCGGAGGCAGTTTGAGCGTCTCCAGCAGGGATCCATGTCAGTCACTCAGTACGAGACCAGGTTCATCACTCTAGCCCGACATGCTCTTCTGATACTTCCCACTGATGGGGAGAGGGTTAAGAGATTTATTGAGGGATTGGCCCGGCCTATCAGACTTCAGATGGCTAGAGAGTTAGGTACCGATATATCATTCCAGGATGCGGCCAATGTGGCCAGGAGGACTGAGATGATTATGTCACAGGGTGGTGGTCAGGGCGCTGACAAAAGGCCCCGTCATTTCAGTCGTTTCAGTGGAGCCTCATCTGGAGGCAGGGATTCTTCAGGCAGAGGTCATCCTCCCATACCTTTTCAGTCAGCTCTCCAGGTTTCCCATGGTACTTCAGGTAGTCGTGGTTATCAGACGCACTATTTTGATCAGTAGCCTTACAGTGCGCCACCAGCTCCCATCAGTGCACCGTCGCATCAGAGTTTTCGAGGTGGTCATTCAGGTCGATAGGGTCAGACTCAGTTCCCTCAGTAGCCGAGGTCTTGTTACATTAGTGGCGATCCGGGTCACCTTGCCAGATTTTGCCCTTGAGCATCAGGTAGTTCGCAGCATCAGGGTTCTCGTGCCATGGTACAGGCACCAGGTGTTCCACAGCCCGCCCATCCAGCTAGATATGGGGGTAGAGGTGCTAGAGGTGGAGGTAGCGGTCATAGAGGTGGGGCTCATGCCGCCAGAGTCGAGGCCAGCCATCTGCCGGCCGTCCCAGAGATGTGGTTCAGGGTGGTGGAGCCTAGCCCCGATGTTATGCTCTTCTAGCCAGGCTAGAGGCTGAGTCTTCAAATGCAGTCATTACAGGTACTATTCGGGTCTGTGGCAGAGATGCTTCAGTGCTATTTGATCCAGGGTCTACGTATTCGTACGTGTCCTCTTATTTTGCACCGTACCTGGTCATGCCTAGTGATCCACTGAGTATTCCTGTTTATGTATCTACACCGGTGGGTGATTCTATCGTGGTCGATCGAGTCCATCGTTCTTGTGTTGTGGTGATTGGGGGTCTTGAGACCCGTGTTGATTTGTTGCTTTTAGGTATGGTCGATTTTGATGTTATATTGGGGATGGACTGTTTATCCCCATATCATGCTATCTTGGATTTTCATGCCAATACGGTGACCTTAGCCTTACCGGATTTGCCCCGTTTGGAGTGGAGAGGGACTCCTGGTCATTCTACCCGTAGAGTTATTTCGTACGTGAAGGCTCGGTGTATGGTCGAGAAGGGGTGTTTGGCTTATTTGGCTTACGTACGTGATTCCAGTGTTGAGGTTCCCTCTATTGATTCGGTACCCGTGGTTCGTGAGTTTCCTGAGGTCTTCCCTTCAGACCTGCCAGGGATGCCACCCGATAGGGACATTGATTTCTGCATTGATCTGGCTCCGGGCTCCCAACCCATTTCTATTCTGCCGTATCGCATGGCCCTGCCAGAGTTGAAAGAGTTGAAGGAACAGTTGCAGGATTTGCTTGGGAAGGTTTTCATTATACCCCGTGTTTCGACTTGGGGTGCGCCAGTGTTGTTTGTGAAGAAAAAAGATGGTTCGATGAGGATGTGCATTGATTACTGACAATTGAAAAAGGTTACAATCAAGAATAAGTATTCACTGTCGAGGATTGATGATTTGTTCGATTAGCTTCAGGGTGCCAAGGTATTTGATAGACTTGAGATCTGGCTACCATCAGTTGAGGATTAGGGCATCCGATGTCCCTAAGACATCTTTCCACACTCGGTACGGGCATTACGAGTTTTTGGTCATGTAGTTTAGGTTGAAAAATGTCCCAGCAGCTTTTATGGACTTGATTAACCGAGTGTTCAGTCCTTCTTTGGACTCGTTCGTGATAGTCTTCATTGATGATATATTGATATACTCCCGCAATTAGGAGGAGCACGAGCAGCATCTCAGAGTGGTTCTTCAGACTCTAAACGATAGTCAGCTACATGCAAAATTTTTGAAGTGTGAGTTCTGGTTGAGTTCAGTTGCATTCCTAGGTCATGTCTTATTAGCAGAGGTTATTCAGGTTGACTCAAAGAATATTGAGGCAGTCAAGAACTGTCCTAGACCAACATCAGCTATAGAGATTCGAAGTTTCTTGGGATTGGCAGGCTACTATCGTCGGTTCGTGGATGGGTTCTCATCTATTGCAGCCCCGATGACCAGGTTGACCCAGAATGGTGCCCAGTTCAGATGGTCGGACGAGTGTGAGGCGAGCTTTCATAGGCTCAAGACAGCTCTGACTACGACACCGATATTGGTTTTGCCCACAGATTCAGGGCCTTACACAGTCTATTGCGATGCTTCCCGTATTGGGCTTGTTTCAGTGTTGATGCAGGATGGCAAGGTCATAACCTATGCTTCGAGGCAGTTGAAGATTCATGAGAAGAACTATCCAGTGCATGATTTGGAGTTGGCAGCCATTGTTCACGCATTGAAGATTTAGAGGCACTATCTGTATGGCGTGGCGTGTGAGGTGTTCACGGATCATAAGAGTCTTCAGTACTTGTTCAAGAAAAAGAAGTTGAATTTGAGGCAGAGGAGGTGGTTGGAGTTGTTGAAGGATTATGATATTACCATCTTATATCACCCGGGGAAGGCCAATGTGGTGGTCGATGCTTTGAGTAAGAAGCCAGCTAGTATGGGCAGTCTTGCTTTTATTTCGGTCAGTCAGAGGCTGCTTGCCTTGGATGTTCAGGCTTTGGCCAATCAATTTGTGAGGTTGGATATTTCTGATCCTAGTCGAGTGTTGGCTTGTACGGTCGCTCGTTCTTCATTATTGGAGTGTATCCGTGATCGACAATTTGATGATCCCCATTTGTGTGTCCTTAGGGACATGGTGCAGCGCGGAGGCGCCAAGAAAGTGACCTTAGATGATGATGGTGTTTGAGATTGCAGGGTCGAGTCTGTGTGCCCAATGTTGATGGGATTCGAGAGTTGATTTTAGATGAGGCCCATAGTTCCCGGTACTCTATTCATCCGGGCGCCGCGAAGATGTATCAGGATTTGCGGCAGTATTATTGGTGGCGTAGAATGAAGAAGGATATTGTGGCACATGTGGCGCGATGCTTGAATTGTCAACAAGTTAAGTATGAGCATCAGAGGCCTGGTGGTTTATTTCAGAGGATTGAGCTTCCCGAGTGGAAGTGGGAGAGGATCACTATGGACTTCGTTACTGGAATTTCGTTGACCCAGAAGAAGTTCGATGTAGTTTGGGTCATTGTTGATAGGCTGACCAAGTCAGCGCATTTCATTCCTGTGGCAGTCTCCTATTCATCCGAGAGGTTAGTTGAGATCTATATCCGGGAGATTGTTCGCCTTCATGGTGTGCCGGTATCTATCATTTCGGACCGGGGCGCGCAGTATACCTCGCGTTTCTGGAGAGCAGTTCAGCGAGAGTTAGGCACCCAGGTGGAGTTGAGCACAACATTTCATCCTCAGACGGACGGGCAGTCCGAGGGGACTATTTATCTATTGGAGGATATGCTCCGAGCTTGTGTTATTGACTTTGGAGGTTCATGGGATCAGTTCTTACCTTTAGCAGAGTTTTCCTACAACAATAGCTACCAGTCGAGTATCCAGATAGCTCCTTATGAGGCTTTATATGGTAGGCGATGTCGATCTCCGGTTGGATGGTTTGAGCCGGAGAGGATCGGTTGTTGGGTACAGATTTGGTTCAGGAGGCCTTGGACAAGGTCAGGATCATTCAGGATAGGCTTCGTACAGCTCAGTCTAGGCAAAAAACTTAGGCAGATCGCAAGGTTCGAGATGTGGCTTTCATGGTTGGTGAGCGAGTATTGCTCCGAGTGTCACCTATGAAGGGCGTGATGAGATTTGTGAAGAAGGTAAAGCTTGGCCCTAGGTTCATTAGTCCTTTTGAGATTCTTGATCGAGTGGGAGAGGTGGCTTATAGACTTGCATTGCCGCCTAACTTATCAGCCGTACATCCAGTCTTTCATGTGTCCATACTTCGGAGGTATTACGGCGATCCAACCCACGTATTAGATTTCAGCACTGTCTAGTTGGACAAGGACTTATCTTATGAGGAGGAGCCGGTAGCTATTCTAGACCGGCAGGTTTGTCAGTTGAGATCCAAGAGTTTCCCTTCTGTTCGTGTTCAGTGGGGAGGTCAGCCTCCTGAGGCATCGACCTGAGAGTCCGAGTCTGATATGCGGAGTCGTTACCCTTATTTATTCCCTGACTCAGGTACTTCCTTCTTCTGTCCGTTTGAGGACGAACGATTGTTTTAGAGGTGGAGAATGTGACGATCCAAAGGGTCATCACCTATTTTATTACCCATTCCGTACTTCTGAGGCCTTGAAAACCTCATCTGTAGTTGCCTCGATTTGCGTGCATAGTCCGGGCGCGTAGCCGGACAGCTTAAATATGAAATTCTGTGGAAAATGCTAAAATTTAATATTAAAATGAGTAAATTTGACTCCGGTCAACATTTTGGGTAAACGGACCCAGGCCCGTGATTTGACAATCCCAGAGGGTCCGTAGGAAAATATGGAACTTGGGCGTATGCCCGGAATCGAATTCCGAGGTCCCAAGCCCGAGAAATGAATTTTTGAGTAAAATTGTTTTTCTGACATTTGTAAAGAAAGGTGAAATGAAAATTGGTTAGAATGTGTTGGTATCGGGCCCGTATTTTGGTTCCGGCACACGGTACAGGTCTTATATGTGGTTTAAGATATTTCTGTGAAGTTTGGTTGAAATTGGACGTCATTTGACGTGTTTCGGGCTTAAAACTCTAAATTTGAGAGTTTATGAAGTTTGAAGAAAAACTAGTGATTTTGAGGTTTGATTCGTCGTTTTTGATGCTATTTTGGCGATTTGATCGCATGTTTAAGTTTGTAGGATGTTGTTGAGTTAGTGCATGTGATTGGTTAGGAGCCCCGAGGGCTCGGGGTTGTTTCGGGGGTGTCTCAGAGTGATTTTGAACTTAGGAAGATTGTTGGTTTTTGGCTTCAGCAGTTGCAGGTCCATTTGTTCTTCGCGTTCGCGACGCCTCTTCTGGGTTCGCGAAGCTTTAAGCTATTCCTTCATCGCGTTCGCATCCATTCCCTCGCGAACGCGTATGGTTATTTGACCTTGAGGGCTTAGCCCTCTTTTCCTCTTCGCGTTCGCGTATACTTGACCGCGTTCATGTAGCTTTGCAGGTCTCCTTCATCGCGTTCGCGTGATGACCCGCTCGTTCGCGTAGGTCAATTTCTGGAACCCAGCCCTTTTACTCTTCGTGTTCGCGTTCTCCCTTCAGTGAACGCGATGATCTGTCCAGTCTACCCTTCGCGAACGCGACCTCCCTTCCGCGAGCGCGAATGGCAATTTTTCCCAGTCATATATAAATATTTCCAGAACAGTAACTTCGGGATTTTTCATAAGTTTTCACGAAATTCATCTTCTCCAAGGTCCTTAGGCGCCCATTGAAGCCATCCTTCACCAAAACATCTTGGATAATACCATTCCGGAGTTGAATTCTAAAGGAAAGGCGGTGTTAGAGGGTTGATTGCTATATTTAGGACCCGAGGTAAGTGTTTGGTCTAACCTTAGCTTGAGGGAATATGAGTTGAGTCTTATTTGTTACTTGCTAATTGTCAAGTACGATGTATAGGCATGGTGACGAGTATCTATACATTGGTGTCTAGCATGACCGTGAGTCTTTATATTGCGAATATTTTGATTTTGTTGTAACTTCCATGCTTAATTGATGATTTCTATATGTTGTAAAGAGCATGTGAAGGGAATTGTGAACTTTAAACTCCTTTGGAGCATTTGCCCAAATTGTAACACGAATGATGAAGATATATGAGATAATTGAATCCTTTGGAGCATTGGCTCAAATTGTAACACGAATGGTGAAGATATATGAGATAATTGAATCCTTTCGAGCATTGGCTCAAGTAATAGAGTAAATTATGAAATGAAAGTGAAAGAAAGAGAAAGAGTTGCTAAAATATACCCTTGCCGGGTCATTGTTGCTTTAGTGATTATCTCCCTTTGCTGGGATGTTGAGATTACTGTTATTGTTCCCTTGCCGGGATTTAATTGTTTAACTGATGTTCCCTTGCCGGGATTTCTATTCTTATTCTGTTTACTCCCTTGCCCTTGCTTGTGATTGTTGTTTGGATGAGGAAGAGTGTTAAAGCACGAACGGTGATGCCGTGCACTGTTTTCTATTGTGAGGAAGAGTGTATAAGCACGAAGGGTGATGCCTTGTATTGTTTGATATTGTCTCCCTTGCTGGGATGTTGAGATTACTGTTATTGTTCCCTTGCCGGGATTTCTATTTCTAATCTGTTTACTCCCTTTTCCTTTTTTGTGATTGCTGTTTGGGTGAGGAAGAGTGTTAAAGCACGAAGGGTGGTGCCGTGCACTGTTTGCTATTGTGAGGAAGAGTGTTAAAGCACGATGGGTGATGTCGTGCATTGTTTGATATTGGGAGGAAAGAGTGTAAAGCACGGAAGGGTGATGCCGTGCCGTACGATGTACCATTCTGTACAGATATTCATTTATTATATTGTGAGAAAAGAGAGTAAAAGCATGAAAGGTGATGTCGTGCATATGATTATTTATACGATTGATTTGGTGAGGACGAGAGTAAAAGAACGAAGGGTGATGCCATGAAAGTTTGTGATTTCTGATCCTTATTGATATTCTGGCCTTGTTGTTCCTTTGTTTATTTGAGATTTCTTATATGAAACTGTTATCTCCCCATAGCATGTTCCCCTTCCTTTATTGACTGATTACTTCTTGTATTTCTTTTCCGTTGTATATATTTACATTTGAACTGCACAGGTTTACTTGGTAGTCTGGTTCTAGCCTCGTCACTACTTCGCCGAGGTTAGGCTAGGCACTTACCAGTACATGGGGTCGGTTGTACTGATTCCACACCTGCACTTCTTTATGTTGTGCAGATTACGCAGTCGGACCCGGTGGACATCATTAGTGGGAGTGTCTTTCAGCTTATCCTAGAGGCTTCAAGGTATACCCGCTGGCATTCGTTGGCCTTGGCATCTCTCCCATACCTATGTCTTCGTTTCTGTCTTGTTTTCCTCTAGTTTCACAGACAATCATGTATTTCCTTTCAGACTTTGTATTTAGCACTCTATTAGACAGTTCGTGAGATTGTGACTCCAGGTTTTGGGAAAATTAATGCGTCGTTGTGTTATGTTGCCTTTACTTAGTTTTGAAAACCATATTTATGTATTTCCGCTGTTAAGTTGTGAACTATTTTTAGTTTATTCTGTTAAATCGATGTTTTCATGCTAGTTTAACTGTACATGTTGGCTTGTCTAGCGAGTTCAACGTTAGACGCCATCACGGCCCGATGGTGGGATTTCGGGGCGTGACATTGTTACAACCCTATTTTTCCTCTGTTGGGTATCGTTATGACACCTAGTCTTAGGGACTAGGTAAGCCTAACAGTTACTGAATCACAACAATAATTAAATAACATCTAACAATTTTGAAATGGAATTTCTCTATAAGATTTACAATTCCAAAAACCGGTAGTACAAGTCATAAGCTCTACAGACTTTGCTATAATTTTCTAAATACAACTGTTTGAAGTAAAGTAAACAGTATGAATAAAAATTAGAAGGTGACTCCGAAGCCTGCGAACACGGCAGCGCGTTTACCTTGAGTCTCCACAACAACAATCCACATAGCTAGCTATGATCAGCTGACTTCGAAAAAATACTTGGATCTGCACAAAAATGTGTAGAAGTGTAGTATGGGTACAAGCACATATATGGAGTCTTATTTAGAGGAACAGGTTTCCAGAAAGCAAAACAACCGGTCGGATCGTTACATTGTGCAGAGGAAATTATTTTTGAGATATTCTTCTTTCAGAATCTTTGATATATTTGGGTAAGTGTTATTTATGGAAAAGAAAAAAAAAATTATGGAAGAGTGAGGGAAAAAGAAATGTAGTAAAAAGTGCATTAATGTAGAGGGATCCCTTAGTTAATGGAGTTATCAACATCAAAGTGCTAAAAAGGTAAAAACAATGTGCTATTTTTGGAATAAACAAAGCCTAGTATCATTTATGAGAATAATTTTCAATAAGGGAGCAAGCATGTAAAAATCTCATAAATATATGTATTTTTTTGCAAATATTTGAGAGAGCATCTGTAGGTAAAATTTGTGATTAAGTAGAATTGAACTCGAGACCTTTTCAAACTTAAGAATCAACAAAACTAATGGGCTAAGGTTATTTTTTGTTTAAAAATTTGATAACTAAAGTTATTTATTCCCGGTCTCCTATATATTTCAACACCGCTTATAAAAGTTTCTGTTTACGCCCTTGAGTTATTCCGAGATTATAATGACGAGATTATAATACGAGGATCAAATAGTAACGAGATTATATAGTAGATATATTTTTATTAATAGATGTTTGGTTCATTGGACTGACAATGAAATATGCATGTGTATAGTATAAAACACGTGTTTGGTATAAATACTGAATAAGTTGCTATATATATTTTATTTTAAATTTAACATTTTGGAGAATCTTTATTACTGTAGTATTTTATTCCGCGGTTACAATAATACTATCCTAACTGCAGGATAAAATAATACCATAATTGTGGTATAAATTCATTCAAAAATTAATAATTCCAAATTTAAAAATTCAACTAAACATGGAATAAAGTAATCTCCCATCTAAATTGTTACAACCCTATTTTTCCTCCATTGGGTATCGTGATGACACCTAGTCTTAGGGACTAGGTAAGCCTAACAGTTACTGAATCACAACAATAATTAAATAACATCTAACAATTTTGAAATGGAATTTCTCTATAAGATTTACAATTCCAAAAATCGGTAGTACAAGTCATAAGCTCTACAGACTTTGCTACAATTTTCTAAATACAACTGTTTGAAGTAAAGTAAACAGTATGAATACAAATCAGGAGGTGACTCCGAAGCCTGCAAACGCGGCAAAAGGTTTACTTTGAGTCTCCAGAACAACAATCCACATAGTTAGCTAATGATCAACTGACTTTGAAAAAATACTTGGATCTGCACAATGTGTAGAAGTGTAGTATGAGTACACCACGGCAGTACCCAACAAGTATCTAGACTAACCTCAGTGGAGTAATGACGAGGAACAATCAAGACACCTACTGGACTAAATAATCTGAACAAGGATAATTATATGAACAACAGAGTATGATATCTACATAAAGACTATGCGAAAAGGCAAATAATACGGTAATTGCGGTAAGAAAGGAAAAACAACAACTATCAACGAAAATACCATAATAATGACATAGAAGAATGAACGGAAACACATTCTAATCTGATAATCACAGCTAAAGAATGGACAAGTAACAACTCAACAAAAATGATAGATTTCATATAAGGTTTTAGTCAATAAACTCCATGAAGTACCGAACCTCGGGCTAATCACAACTCACGGGTCCCAATACCTGAACCCTAACACTTGGCGTCCTATTCCCTCATTACACTTCATAACGACGCTGACGACTCACGTGCCAAAATATAGCCATTCTCACATAGAAGGTAAGTAAACAAGGGTGTGCATCTATACTCAACAATATCAAGAAAACCTCTTAACCAATAAGAGTTCTTAACTACATGTATGCTTGTACAAGTGTTCTAACATAGTTCATACCAGCTAGTAAGCATAAGAAAAGGAACGGACATCACGTAGAATATTTTCTCACAATTTTTTACAAGATAAAGCTCACATAGATAAGTGTACCACTACACAAATATCAACAACAAGAATGCCCCCAGGCCATCACCAGTCATCACAAATCAATCCCTGACATAGACCACCATGTCTCGCCACGTGTTCCATAGTAAAGTAAATGCCAACCTTGACTCACCACACGTGCATAATAATGTTCCCACCTTGTCTTGCCACATGCGCAACCCCCCTCACCCCCACATATATATATATATATATATAT
>MDKI01160983.1:0-14062 GCA_005239505.1 Nicotiana paniculata
AACTTTCACTAGGTGGCTCATACAATAAAAAACCTATTCAAAATCCAATGATGCCTCAGCCTTATTTAGGCATTCCATTTGTCAATTCTGAAATGGTGCCAATTTCATACTTGGACACTTCAAATGTAACCTATAAAGAACAAGAGGAGATAAAAATACTGAGGATTTATGAGAATGAGCAAAGGCAAAATGGTATTTATGATATCTTCTTCTTCTTCTTCTTTCTTTTCTCTTGATGGTCATTGTTCATTCTTTAAATTTTACGTGTTTATTTATTTATTTTTTTTTATTCCCTCAATGTTTCTTTTTTCTCTTTTCAATGGGTTTTTTAATCTTGGATTTTAGTTATTGTTGGTTTAATTTACATCTGATTTATTTATTAGAAGCAAATAAGGCTTCATTTGTTTGCACTTAATGGAGGTCTGAATCTTAATCATCCAGATCTCAAATATTATGTGCGTTTGTTTTTAAAGTTTGAATCTTAATTATTCAGATCTTGATCATTGAGTGTATTTATTTTTTTTACTTCACAACCACTTAATAGGTCTGAATAGGTCTGTATGATTAAGATCTAAACAGAGACTTCATTTCATTAAGATGATATCACATATTCATTATTAACTACCGACACCGCCTACCGTTATCAACCACCACCACGACGCCACCATCATCCTCAATCATAGCGGCCACCATTATCAGCCATAACCACCCACTATCCCCACCACTCTCACCACCATATATCATTGTCACCCACAATCAACATTCATCCACCTCAACTACCACAACTGACCACCCTATCACCATCAATAACCACATCCAACACTGCCCATTATTATAACATACTACCACTCACCCACCACCTTTCTCAGTCACAATTACTACCATCACCCGCCATTATTAACTATCACCACCCACCACCACCATCCTCAATCAGAATCGCCACTACTACCAATCACTACTAGCTACTAGCATGAACAACAATCATCAACCAAAACTACCACCAATCATCGCCTCTAATCGGCATTCACCGGTTAGCCATCACCATCAACAACTATCATATTTTAAAAAATTATATATTTTATTGATAGAATATTAGATTAATTAGTATTTCATTTGAATTTTATGTTTATTAATTTTTAAATAAAAAATAAAATTTATATATTCAGATGTTAAAAATCAAACAGTCTTCATTATTTCTATTCAGATCTTAATATACATCTTAATATATTCAGATGTGTATTCAGATTCAGATGTCTTAATCTTAATACACATCTTGATATTCATATGTGTATTAGATTAAGACATCTGAATCTGAATACACATCTGAATATATTAAGATGTATATTAAGATCTGAATAGAAATAACTTCAGATGTGTATTCAGATTCAGACGTATTAATCTTAGAAAAAATAAATGAGGCCTAAATTACTGAGGCTGGTCTTTATATTTTCTTTCTTTTTCTTATTATTTTCTTCTTTATTCTGTTAAAAAGACATGAGCTATAAACTAAGACTGATGTAAGAAATTTTATCTTAGAAAAGTGGCGAAGAACATTAAATAAGAAGTTCAGACAAACCATTAGGCAAAAAATCTCTTTCATACACTACTGAAATTAACACCTATGTATATGTGTGTGTTAATTTCAGTAGTATAAAGAGATTTTTTGGACATTGATCCAAAGCTCAAGTACAGTCGAGACATTGTTTTTATTTTAAACCATGATGAATCAATTGATTTAATATAGGCATTGCTCTTTTTGTTCTTCCCCTATTTTTGCCCTATAACTAGTGGTTACTCCCGATCCGAAGCACAACACTCCTTTACATTTCAGGCCAATTTTATACGATTAGGGGGAGTGACACAAGATTTCTCTTTTGACTTATATATAGATATTGATTCATTCACATAATAATTTGTTCCATGCCATCATACGATCAGGTGGAGTGATACAAGATCTGTCTCTTGGCTTGGCTTATGCAGAATTTTGATTCATTCACATAATAATTTGTGTCTTGTATCGGAGAGCTATAAGAGAGAGAATAAAATAATAGTAGCTTGTAATATTTAATTACTCTTTCAGTTTTGTTATTGCAATAGTGAAGTCTACACCACCTAACAACCAGGAGAAAGAAGGCAACTCAATGAAAAGCAAAGGAGTTGTGCTTAGCTCACCTGAAAATGTGATTCCAGAAGGCAATTATGGAGAAAAGCCAATGAAGAAAGCGAAGTATTTTGATAATTATGGTGTCATTTTAATGGATGCTAATTATCTCCTAAATACTATGCCTAGTGTGAGAACTTCAACAAATGGAAAGCAAGCAGAAGGGATCCTCTACAGTTTTGGAAAAGATAAGAAAGTTTCAATAGTCTGTCTTTGCCATGGAATGTTCTTCACTCCAGCTGAGTTTGTGAAGCATAATGGTGGAGAAGAGGTTGATAATCCCATGAAATTTATTAAGGTAATTACAGAAGAAAAGGTCAATGCAGTTGATGAGTCACTTGTGGGCCATTTTTTTAATCATCACATCTAGAGGCGGAAACTAAGGTTTTGAGTTCTGGATAAACTATTTATACTATTAAGTGGATTTTTTAATATAGTTAGACGGTCTGATCGATATAAAATTTCTGAGTTTTGTCGAACCTGTAATCAGATCTCTAAATGCTTTGGCTGATGCCCGACATTGATTTTGATTATAATGCTTAGTCCTAGTAAATGATCATCTGATAGATAAGGAAGTCCAATTTATGAGTATTAATTGCTCTATTTCTTTCCTTTTCCATGTTTAAGATTGAAGTTTTCCTTATGTGCTCTTTGTTCATCTCCAAATTTAATCTTAAAGAAAAATAAGCGATCACAAAAAATATAGTCTGGTAATACAGTTCAGAATCGAATTTTACAAAGAGCTTAAATATGTTCTAGTCATATAATCACCAAATAATCTAAGTTGAACTGTTAAAATATTTTTAATAGTTTTTTTGCTTACTAATTTGACTAAATTAACGCAATTATGGCAATAAAAGTAATAACGGTAAAAATGAGAAGAATCCCCAAGATGATGAAACCTAGGGCATTAATGAATTCCCCAATTATTGAATGAACTCCAAATAATAAATCCTTAATAAATACGCGCTTGACGAGGTTTCATTAGGAGTATCAAAAAATTTTAAATATTGACTGAACTAACTGAATCAAACCTAATTGTACTGATTATTAGGGTTTTATTAGAGCTGCTATAGGCTAGATTTTGCGGGGGTCAAAGTTTTACTCTCTACACAAAAAAATAAAGGTCAACCCGATGTACTAAGCTCTCGCTATGCGCTTATGATTCGGGGAAGAGTCGGACCATAAGGGTCTATTGTACGCAGCCTTACGCTATATTTCTGCAAAGGCAATACATCATTTACATATATAACAAATTAGCAATATTTTGAATATAGGAAAAAAAATAAAGAGTTTTATGAGTGATGACAAAAGCTTTCAAGTACGATTACAAATATGACTCTACTTTGAGAAACTTTGAAAATTGAGTAGGTTGGTATTGAAGATGCAAGTGAGTAACACTACTGCCAAAATTACGAGCAAAATTGCTTACGTTTTTTTATCTAACTAGTTTTTTAACACGTATATTGCACATCGTTTATACATGATTTTGTAAAATAGTGTCAATAACATTAATACAAAGCTTTCAATAAATAATTGTACATGAAAGAATATAGTACAAGCTTCTATAAATAATTAATATGGATCCTGTCAAATTTGTTATGTGATAATTTTAGTGCTTGTGTCAAAAGTTCAATATTATCGATAACAAATAACATTATGTTATCTAATCAATATTCAGTTTGTAGATGAAGAGCAGCTTCATGTGTTGCTATTTCTGGCCGTATTTATTGTTGGGTAATGATTACTTACTGCGATAGTAATATAAATGGAGAACCTATTGTTGCCTTTTTGCACGTGTAAGATGCAGGGTTGTTTAGTAATTTTATTTGTAAAATAAGTATGCATTGTAGTTTCAAAGTCTACAACGATAATAACAAATTCAGTAAAATCTTATGCAATCGTTATTCTTACCTTATGATGATAGATATGCTATTTCTAAAATATCCTCCGCTCAAGAACATTAAAATGAAGCAATAAACAGAAAGTAGCAATGACAAGAAAATAAGACACGGAAGCAAATGGTGCAACATGCAATAACAAAGATCTAAGCATACAACGCTACATGGCAGGTGGTCCTGCGGAGCTTTAGGAAAAGGGTAGCCTTGTGTTAGCCAATCCAACTGGAAATAACGATACTCCGTGTAATAACAAGGGACTAGGAATAGGAAAGTACAAGACTAGTACTAACACAACTGGAAAGACTAGAAACTCTAGACTACCTGTCAACCCACAACCCTATCTTCGACTTTCACACCCTCCTATTGAGGGTCATGTCCTCGGTAAGCTGAATCAGAGCCATGTCCTGTCTAATCATCTGTTATACCAGTACTTCTTAGGCCTCCCTCTACCCTCCTCAACCTCTTACATCTCCTAACCAGGGCATCAGAATCTCTCCTCTTCACATGTCTGAACCATCTTAACCTCGATTTCCGCAACTTATCTTCCACAGGAGCCACGCCCACCTTGTCCCTAATATATTTATTCTTAATCTTGTCTTTCCTAGTACGCCTAAACATCAATCAACATCCCTATTTCCGCTACTTTTAATGAGATTTAATTTCTTGACTGACCAACACTCAGTTTCATACAATATTGCCGGTCTAACTACCGATTTATAGAACTTGCCCTTAAGTACAGTTGGCACATTCTTGTCATACAAAACACCAAAAGCAAGCCTCCATTTTATCCATCTCATCCCAATACGATGTGCGACATCTTCGTCGATCTCCCTCTTACCCTCTATCACAGACCCAAAATCAACAATAAAAGAAAAGAAAGGAACGTAAGCTTAGAAAGCCTACGAAGCTATAGATAAAGTTCGGAAATATTAAGTTTAAACTAGAGGCGGAAACTAACATTTTGAGTTTATGGATTTTTTAATATAGTTAGACACTCTAATCGATATAAAATTTCTGAGTTTTGTCGAACTTGTAATCAGATCTATGGTAGTTTTTGAATTTGGAATGTGCTAGATATTATGGTTTAATTAAATTGTTGCTCATTAACTTTCTGAATTATAAAATATTCAACTATACATGGAAGAAGAACAGTAAATTAATTTTATGGAATTTACTTCAGTATTTTCGGACAGCATCCGTCTTATTAGTTATTATTATTAACCAAGCCAAGCACAAATTATTTTACAAATATTGACAAAAGTGTTACAGACATGAATTGTTATTCTCCAAAAGTATTTTTTCGAAAAGCACTTCTGATAGAAAACTAGATCTATAATTTGTTCACGGGATATATTAAGCTCATTTGAGAACTAAGATATAAGATTTTGTAGCATCTCTTCCTGTATCTCAGACCTAATGAAGTTGCAAACACTATTTCTCTAAATGCTTTGGCTGATGCCCGACATTGATTTTGATTATAATGCTTAGTCCTAGTAAATGATCATTTGAGAGATAATGAAGTCCAATTTATGAATATTAATTACTTTATTTATTTCCTTTTCCATGTTTAAGATTGAAGTTTACCTTCTGTGCTCTTTGTTCATGTCGAAATTTAATCTTAAAGAAAAATAAGCGGTCACAAAAAATATAATCTGGTAATACAATTCAGAATCGAATTTCACAAAGAACTTAAATATGTTCTAGTCAACATAATAACAAATAATCTAAGTTGAACTCTTAAAATATTTTTAATAGTTTTTTTGCTTACTAATTTGACTAAATTAACGCAATTATGGCAATAAGAGTAATAACAGTAAAAATGAGAAGAATCCCCAAGATGATGAAACCTAGGGCATTAATGAATTCCCCAATTATTGAATGAACTCCAAATAATAAATCCTTAATAAATACGCGCTTGATGAGGTTTTATTAGGGGTATCAAAAAATTCTAAATATTGACTGAACTAACTGAATCAAACATAACCATACCGATTATTAGGGTTTTATTAGAGCTGCTATAGGCTAGATTTTTAGGAGGTCAAAGTTTTACTCTCTACACAAAAAAATAAAGGACAACCCGATGTACTAAACTCTCGCTATTCGCTTATGATTCGGGGAAGGGTCGGACCATAAGGGTCTATCGTACGCAGCCTTATGCTGTATTTCTGCAAAGGCAATACATCATTTACATATATAACAAATTAGCAATATTTTGAATATAGGAAAAAAATAAAGAAATTTTTATGAGTGATGAAAAAAGCTTTCAATTACGATTACAAATATGACTCTACTTTGAGAAACTTCGAAAATTGAGTAGGTTGGTGTTGAAGATGCAAATGAGTAATACTATTGCAAAATTACGAGCAGAATTGCTCACGTTTTTTTATCTAACTAGTTTTTTAACACGTATGTTGCACTTCGTTTATACATGATTTTGTAAAATAGTGTCTGTGAGCACGTGATTTTTACCTACCATATAATCCTACACAAAATTCAATAAATTATTTAGTTTTATGATTTTTATTGAATTTATGAATTAATTTTGCATTATGTAATCATAATTCGCCTTTTGAATTTGTAAATAATTTAAAGTGGCCTAAGTATGTGCGTAACCTTAATTATTGTTGTAACTAATAACGAAATATAATAAATTAGTTTAAATGTTTAATTTTTGGATTTAATCACTTTGTTTTATCCAATTGTGGAATTTGTTCTATAAATGATTGGGAGTATCAAATTAAATATTTTACTCTTAATTAATTGATCAATCAGTGTACAAATTGGGCAAAATTAAGTTAGAACTAACTATTACACTTTTTCTTAGTTTAAACTTAATTGAAATTAATTAGTTAATTATGAAATCAAGCTTAAATTCGGACCTGGGCTGATTTACCCAGGCCCACCTCTACCCATAAAAAATACCCAGCCCAATCCCCTCTAACCCGGCCTGGCCCCCCATTACACCAAACGACCCCGTTTAAGTCACAACAGACCCCAGTCGTTGATCTCCTAAGATCTAACGACTGGGAACCTCCCAAAGCCTAAGTATAAAACTGTCCAAACTGTACCCCCACACCCCATTCTAACCCTAAGTATTACACCCCCCATATCCGTCTCTCTTACTCCTCTCTCTAACCTCTCCATCAGTCGCCGCATTCCGCCGCCCGAAAATCGCCTGCCGGTGGCGGAGTAACTCCAAAACCCCTCAAAATGTCACAAGATGATCCTCTCCTCCTCCTCAATCACCTTATGCCTTCAATTTCTCCAAAAACTCACTCGAAATAAAGCAATTTCAGATTTGAGAATCTGAAAACCCTAATCGACACAACCCTTTTCCCTCCTTCATTCCCTTTTCTCTCATCCGTTCAACCCCATCAGTCCTGATACCTTGCACTAGTTCATGAAAGATTAACCACAAACCGTCTAATTTCTCCTATGCTCTATCAAATCAGAGCAGGCATGAAGTTTTCTCAAAGTGTCTGATGTTCAGTGGCCAAACGCAATGACCTATGGACATGGGATTTTAGCCGCTAAGAGTCAATTTTCGTCCTAATGCCCAGGTATGATTCTCCCTCTGTCTTTTCTGATTTCACCTATCAACCCACCATCACTAGTAATTCCTAACTTCTTTTTTTGTTTGTTTTGTTCTGAGTTTACCTATCGATAGAAGCCTGAGTTTGTCTCCTAAAACGGCTAAAACAAATCCTTTTATTGATTTGCTGGTTCAAAAGAAGGTCAGTAAACACTGGATCTTCTTGTTTTTTAATTGTTCGAGTTTACTTTGTGTTTCTCTGCTGATTTCCTCTTACGCATGATACATGTTAATAAGCTTGTGATTGCCTACTATGTTTTTGTTGTCCTCATTGACTAAAATAATTGATTCTCCTAGAAATCTCTAACTATTCTAGTATTGTCAATTGATTTGTGTTAACGACTACTTGACTAAATTAGATAACGTATGATCTAAGCCTTGCGGAACCTTTGTCATTAACAAAAAGACTTTTGATAATTTTGTGTGTGTTTAATTAGTTGTAGATAACTTAATTGAACCATGCCTTAGACTGTGCTTAGTATCAATTTAAGAGCTTATTTGTTGCACCTTGTCATATGGATTCCCACATTTGTAATGCTTTACAATGCAGTCGATCAAACAAAAATGATCTTCATCATAGAGCATAATGTTCCTTTGACCTATCTGTTTTGACTAAAACCATGCATGTTGTACACTCTTTACTTCTACAATGAATTCACTAGCATATTCATCATGCTATCTGATTATTGATGTGTCCTGTAATCATGAAATCCTATAAAAAAATCCTTGTGTGTTGTTTGAATGAATTCCATAGACTTTTCATGCTCGTGTCTGCCCAATTGAGCTCATGAATATCCTGTTTGCTTCATCTAGGAGAGACTCTTGCCTAAGCTATTGTACTCTTCACTTGAAATTGCCTTATAAACTTAACAGTCTGAGTTATGAAAAATCTGGAATGCAAAGTTACTGTTGCCACTTATAAGCCTAAGGAAAATCATCTATACTTGCTTGTCTTGCTAAAATGAATACCCCTACCCATTAATCAAGGTTAAGTTAAAATGAGTCACTCAGTCTCACCCTTAAGTCATTTAAATTTCTAATCAACTAACTAGAGTTAAATGATAACCTAAGCGAGTAACCATGATTACCCAATGGTAAATTCAGGGACTCCAAGGGGTACAACAGGTAATGTAAATTTAAGAAATCAGATTTTAATGGTAAAAGGATCTTTTAAGGGTTGGAAAATTCTGGAATAAGGGTAGTTGTCCCAAAAGATGAGGTTGACAACTGCCCTATGTACTATTTCAGCTCATTAGACAGGGAATATGCTAGATAGATCCCATCCCCAAGTCCCTTATAAATAGACCCATTTTCCACATTATAAGAATCCTTTTTTTGGACATTCTATTTGACCCTCTTTTACACTGAGTTAGCTACTGAAAAATATCTGAAAACAGAGAAAATCAGAGTAGCTATTCATAAACAAAAATTTCCAAAAAAAAAAATTTCAGTAGAAAGCAAAGAGAAGTCTGATTTCTCTTTAAAAAAGTTCATCAGTACATTTCTTGATTCTGACGTTTCTATTTTTTCTTTGGGGTTCTAATTCTTGGGAACTTCAAGTATTTACCTTCAGAATTCTGGTTCATCTCCTACTGGGCTTTTTGGTTATCTGGTTTGCTATTTGCTGCTGCTGGATTTTGTTTCTTTTGCTGACTGCTGTTTATACTTGACCTTTATTTGGTCAAATTTTGTTATTTTCTCTTCAAACAAGGTATGTAACAACTTAACTATATTGAAATGCTTAAATCTGAATTTTGTTCTCTTCCTTTGCTGTCCATATCCTTCTCCTCTAGCTGAACCTTCTTTTCCTTTATTTTTGGTATGAAAAATCTGAAATGGGATTGTTTAATACGCTGGTAAATGAATCTGAATAAGTGTTGTCTATGAAATACCTGAATCCTTAGAATCAGTCTGTTTAGTTGTGTTTAAGTCATATTATTTTTTCAGAATGCATTGAGTTTGATAGTTAAAATAAGTTAGATGTTGGTTTTGTGTTTGCCTTAGTCCGTGCTGAGATTATTTGCACTAGGGTAGATGAGTTTGACCTTCTAATGGTCAAATTTACCCCATAGTAGTGCACAAACAGTGGTTTAGTTGCTGAAAATTACCCCTTAAAGGTGTAAAATGTGTAATTAAGAAGGGCCTTAAGGAAGGGAGTCCGAACCCGCAAAAATGGTCAGATTTATTCCTCAAAGTGCCAATAGTAGTCAAAGTATTTGAATAAATACTTGCTGAAATTTGTTGCATAACACAAGTATGACTCTCAAGAGTCAAATAAGATGGCATCCCCGGAATTCAATCTGACCCCTCTTATGGTCAGATTCATTCCAAGAAAAATGCACAAAGGATGTTTCTTTTAGATACTATTTAGTATAGCATTACTAAAGTCAAGTTCGACCCCTTTCATGGTCAAATATGACTTTGTAGATGCATAACCCACCTAGCTTTTGGGGTGTTTACAACTTGCAAAAGGAGGCTCAAGTGTATAGCCATAAGGAGATTCAAGTCGGATCAACTAGTTAGAAGTTGCAATTTTCAGTTTACTTTCTTGTAGAAAAAATAAAATGTATTTTTTATAAGTTGAAGCTATGTAATTCAACTATACTCGTTCTTTTAGAAGCATTGTAATATGAAACTGGACTCTATATTCACTGTATCAGCAGTATTTTTTCAGTCGTGTATGTATGTACCCATGTAAGTCTAAAAAAATGGGCATAATTGGGCCAGAGTCGTCTGAGTCCACTGGACTCGAACGAAAGCAGTTATGGTTAATTTTTAGGCCCAGGCCATTGACAATGGCCTGGTGTAGCTTGAAAAGGCCCACATATTTTATTTTCCTCAAAAACTGTTTTATTACAAACTCAATTGCAAGGTTTTAAGTGTCGGAATATTCAGATTCGGGTTAACAAATTTATTAGCATTTTTTTTGTAAAAAATCTTTCTCTACAGTTTTTATTTAGATAACCATTTAATTTGTAGAAAACAACTATTTTAGCTCAGAAAGAATTTCAAAAGTCTACAAAAATGGAAATCTGCTATTCAACAGTGCTTGTAAATTTCTAGAATTAGAACAACATAAAGAAATCAGTGTGCATGATTTGTGAAATAAACAACATAGATTTAGGTTGTTTTGAAGTTAATAAAGTTGTTCAATCAAAAATATTTTGTTGCAATTAAATGCGTTTATTTGGTTTTTGGAACATGTTTCTTATGAATTAGTTAATTTTAGATCCCTCTTAATTGAAGCATGTCTTAAATTGATGTACTTAGCTTCATTTCTTATTACAAAGTAGCCAAAATTAGGATGGCCTAAGGAGATACAAATCGGGCCAGACTAGGCCATAGCCCAATCTCATGACTTGACTTAGGATTTTTTAATTTAGATATAGTGAATCTCGAAAGCCTTTTAGATAGTGAATGCCTTAAACTCAGAAAATAAATCAATCTTCGGAGTATACGTTTTACGTAACTTTGAATGAAAACAACTAAAAATGTACCTTTTTTCTCAAATTGTGTATACGTTTGCGTAACACAAATAAAGACTAAAATGAACACTCGTAGAGACACTTTATAAGTTGTCCAAGTCGCCAAGAAAGAGTTCCTTTGCACGAGTAAGAAACCGATGTATTTACACGGGTCGCCCTCATTCTGTATATGATAAAAATTTCTCGTATCCTTTTTTGTGGATTAGCATCCCGAGGTCCTTTGATGGGCATAAAGAAATCTTCTTGGTAGCAACCACCAAACCAATAGAACAAGGGTTAGCTCCGCAGCAGGTCTACAAGCAAGGTAAGTAGGTCCATTACCAGCCGACTCCGGACCGAAAAGACCTAACAGACTAATCCCTTATCTAGGACTTTGTCTTGATTTCCAATTGATGAACAAGAAGGAAAATGGAACAATTCTATTTTTGACTCGCCCCCGGCTACGTGTCCTTTGGACCCTTCGCCCGCCCGCCACCAGTGGAAGCAAGCTAGCCCCCTATGTTGAAAAGTTGGGGGAAGAGTGCATTGCCATCGCGAAAGATTCAATCCAGCCATATAAATAATTAATATGGATCCTGTCAAATTTGTTATGTGATAATTTTAGTACTTGTATCAAAAGTTCAATATTATCGATAACAAATAACATTATGTTATCTAATCAATATTCAGTTTGTAGATTAAGAGCAGCTTCATGAGTTGCTATTTCTGGCCATATTTATTGTTGGGTAATGATTAATTACTGCGATAGTAATATACATGGAGAACATATTGTTGCCTTTTTGCACGTGTAAGATGCAGGGTTGTTTAGTAATTCTATTTGCAAAATAAGTATGCATCGTACTTTTAAAGTCTATAACGATAATAACAAATTCAATAAAATTTTATACAGTCTTTATTCTTACCTTATGACGGTAGATATGCTATTTCCGAAATATCCTCCACTCAAGAACATTAAAAATGAAGCAATAAACAGACCGTAGTAATGACAAGATAATAAGACACGGAAGCAAATGGTGCAACATGCAATAACAAAGATCTAAGCATACAAAGCTACAAGAATAGAGCCAATTCAACTGAAAATAATGATACTCCGTGTAATAGCAAGGGACTAGGAATAGAAAAGTACAAGACTCGTACTAATACAACTGGAAAGACTAGAAACTCTAGACTACCTGTCAAACCACAACCCTATCCTCGACTTTCACACACTCCTATCGAGGGTCATGTCTTCGGCAAGCTGAAGTAGAGCCATGTCCTGTCTAATCATCTCTTATACCAGTACTTCTTAGGACTCCCTCTACCCCTCCTCAACCTCTTGCATCTTCTAACTGGGGCATCAGAGTCTCTCCTCTTCACATGTCCGAACCATTTTAACCTCGATTCTCGCAACTTATCTTCCACAGGAGCCACGCGCACCTTGTCCCTAATATATTCATTCTTAATGTTGTCTTTCCTAGTACGCCTAAAAATCAATCAACACTCCTATTTCCGATACTTTTAATGAGATTTAATTTCTTGACTGACCAACAATCGGTTCCATACAACATTGCCGGTCTAACTACCGATTTATAGAACTTGCCCTTAAGTACAGTTGGCACATTCTTGTCTTACAAAACACCAAAAGCAAACCTCCATTTCATCCATCTCGTCCCAATACGATATGCGACATCTTCGCCGAACTCCCTGTTACCCTCTATCACAGACCCAAAATCAACAATAAAAGAAAAGAAAGGACCGTAAGCTTAGAAAGCCTAGGAAGCCATAGATAAAGTTCGCAAAGTTGTTGTTGTAGAGTTTTGCCGTAAAATTAAAAGGTATTAATGCCATGGTTTTACTTCACAAATAACTCTACGAATAGTTATAACTCATATAATTTGATTTTATCTCCATGAAATAGTCAACGATAGACATAATACTGCAGGAAAATAATGAAAAATAACACTTCCTACTAAAAAGCACGTATGGAGTTGTGAAAAATTTAAAAAGACAAAGTAAATTCAAGAAAGAAAATAGCACCAACTTGGTCTTCCAAGTTGAATGAAGCATAGTGATTCCTATCCAATCTCAAATTTACAATTGTAGGAATATGTTTTAAAAGAATTGACAGAAAAAGTGTCACGAAAATGGTTAAAATTTAACAATTACATAAGAATACCATTATTGAGGATCAACTACTCTAATAATATAACTTATCCAGAGGCGGGTCTAGATGTTCAATCTTATGGGTTCATTATTCTAAGCCTTTTATGTTACTGAATTTTAAATTATCAATTTATAACTAATTAATGACTTTTTCAAGACTAATACAAGAATTGAACTAAAGCTACTGAGTTCACCAACCCGGAGCCACAATACTGGCTCCGCCCCTGAATTTATTATATAAATGTCTAGCAATGATGTTGTTAATAATGTAATATGCAGAAGCCTAGAGAAGTATTTGATTTGCTAGTTTCAGGGTCGGATCTCGTTCTTGATGTATTTGATAAAATCTATCATCATAAAAGGATTTGACCAACAAAGTTAATTAGACTATGTTATTTGGAAACTTGATAAATTAAGTTGTAATATAAAATAGAAATATCTACATTAAGTGAAATTGAAGAAATTTTACCATATTCAACTATAAATATTACTATAATTTAAATTTCATGTTTATTAAGAAATCGTAAACCTTTGAAATTTTAACGACTTAAAAACTCAGCTTTACGCTCTCAACCCTAACCCTAACCCTAACAAGAAAACTTCGATCACTTTCATGGCCAATTTGGCCGGTGGCCAGCCACCCACTGTGGCTAGGCTGCCTCCCCCCCACCCCTTAACGTACCCCAGCCCACAACAAATCCAAACAACACATCACAACCCATGGATTATGCCAAAGCATTAAAACCTACAATGATCAACACGAACATGTCTCCTGTCGAGC
>MDKI01028732.1:0-49394 GCA_005239505.1 Nicotiana paniculata
TAAACCCTCGGTTATGACTTTCGTCTATACCCTGGGAGTGGTGTTGTTCAAACAACTACCTAATTATGCACTCTCTCTCAAGTATATACATAATAAATTGAAACAGCTAATTGATGGTCATTTAATTAACTACAACAAGAACGTAGTTGAACAAATAGAGATTAATCAACCAAGCAGAACTATATTAATAACACAATAGGTTCATCCCCCAACGGGTTCTACCAAAACCCTAGATTAAAGAAATTAGCTAAACATGTTCATAAGAATCAAATCCAAAATAACTTGCATAATTAAACTACAAAGTAATGAATAAAAGTTGTACAAATCGATGTTTTACTTCTCTTCCATGGCTTCCTCTCTTCGAATCTTGTTTCAAGTTGTATTTTGGGGTCTATTTATATGTTTAGGACAAACCCTAAACGTGTAGGAGACTTCTATTCCAACCGGGAAATACTTAAACTCTTCAAAATTCGGAATTGACTGGACATCGGGACCCAGGCGTTTGGGCTCAAACGCCCCCTTAAAGCCAGGGCAGGCCTGGCGTTAGGGACCAAACGCCTCCCTAACGCCAGGGTCACCCTGGCTTTAGGGTCCAAATGCCCCACTAACGCCAGGGACAGCCTGGCTTTAGGGGCCAAACGCCCGGCTAACGCCCGGCTAACGCCCGGGTGTTTTCTTTTCGGCTCTTAAGCGTATTTTTGATGTATTTGCATCCATTTAGCTCGGTTTCCATCTCCAATGCACCTACACATGAAATAAACTCCATTATGCACATACAAGGTATATTTTTATCATTAACGCACATAAAATGTAAGGCATATAACATGTTAAACCATGAATTCTAGCCATGCATCAATATTCACAAAGGGATCAAAGCATAAAATAATGTCGTGATCAATAGATGTTCTTCTTGATAATCAAATAATTAAAGAAGAATATACATACAATGATCGACTTTCATGGATATTAAATAATCTAGAGAGGTCTGTATCATCCTATGTTCGAGAATACGCTAATCCATCCCTCAAATCACGGAGAATAATTCAGAGGAAGAATCAAGGGATAAACAGAGTTGTAACTCGCAATTTTTATCATTAAATCACTTTAACTTTTGTGGTTGCAGTTTATTTTTCGTATGTTGAAAATTTATTGCAAACAAATTGGAACGCTCAGTTGGACCAGTTTTGCCCTTCATCTCTTACTCCTGTAAATCGAAAACTCCAAGTTTCAAAATAATTTGTTGTGATTGTCGAGTACTTCAAGTCTCGCCTTCAAGTTTCGGCAAGCCTACACCCCGGCAAACGTGAAGTAGGGGGCATTTATAGACATCAAAATTTTAAAGGATCAAGCTAAATCATAGATTCAAGATACTACAGGACTCTTGAAATCCTAGGAGTCTATCAGAGTTTCTTGGAGTTTACTCTACCCTAAACCCTGACGCATACCTATAAAAAGGTCACATATTCCCTTAGAAGAGGCGTCTCAAAAATCCCATAAATTCTCGAGATATTCACAAAGGAATCAAGGCATAAAATAATGTCGTGATCAATAGACATTCTTCTTGATAATCAAATACTTTCAAGAAGAATATCCATACAATGATCGGCTTTCATGGAGATCAAATAATCTAGAGAGTTCAGTATCATCATACGTTCGAGAATACGCTGATCCAGTCCTCGAATCACGGAGAACAATTCGGAGAAAGAATCAAGGGATAAACACAGTTATAACCCGTAATGTTTATCAATAAAATCACTTTATTCTTTTGTGGTTGAAATTTACTTTTCGTATGTTATCAATTTATTGCAAACAAATTTATTTGTAGACACTGAAATTTTTGCAGATCAAGATAAGTCCTAAATTCAAGACGACTCTTAAAATATTAGGAGTCTATTAGGATTATTTGGTGGTTACTCCACCCATACCCTAATTCATGCCTATAAATAAGGTTACATATGTCTATCGAAGATGATCTCAGCAATCCCGTAATGCACAAAGAGACCAAATATATGATCTCGAAATTCCATAAAAATTCTTGGAATATTCACAAAGAGATTAAAGACATCAATTTTTTTTTCTAGAACCGCCGAAACGATCAAAAGATGTTCTTCCTTTTCATGGAGATCAACTACATCCTAAGGAAGTTTGCATCATCCTACATTCAAGAAATACACTGGTTAAGCCATCGAATCACGAAAATAATCAGGAGAGAAGAATTAAGGGAGAAATAGAATTGCACTCACAATTGATTAATACAATTACTTTATTCTTTTGTGATTGCAGTTTATTTTTGTGTGTTGAAAACTTATTGCAAACAAATTGGCATGCCCAGTGGGACCAATTCTGCCATTATCTCTTTCTCGTGCAAATCAAAAACTTCAAGTTTCAAGATTATCTGTAGTAATGGTCGGGCATTTCAAGTCGCATCTTCAAGTTTCAACAAGCTTACACCTCGACAAACCTGAAGTAGGGGGCATTTGTAGACACTGAAATTTTAACAGATCAAGGTAAGTCCTAAATTCAATACGACTCTTGAAATATTACGAATCCATTAAGGTTACTTGGTGGCTACTCTACCTAAACTCTAATTCATGCCTATAAATAAGGTTACATATGTCTTTCAAAGATGATCTCAGCAATCCCATAATGCACAAAGAGATCAAATATATGATTTCAAAATTCCATAAAAATTCGTGGAATATTCACAAAGAGATCAAAGACATCAAATACTGTCTTTCTCAAAGTTGCCGAAGTAATCAACGGATGTTTATCCTAAGGAAGTTCGCATCATCCTACATTCGAGAAATATACTGGTTAAGCCCTCGAATCACGGAGATAATCAGGAGAGAAGAATCAAGGGAGTAATAAAATTGCACCCATAATTGATTAATAAAATTACTTTATTCTTTTGTGATATTGCAGTTTATTTTTTGTGTGTTGAAAATTTATTGCAAACACTTGCAACTTTAAAATTACGAATATATTCATCTAAAATCAGTATGACCAACAAATTGAATCGCAAATCGGATAACTATTTATTATTAGGATGGATAGAAAACAGCATGTAGCGAACTATAGAACGTTGTCATGAGAAAAAATAAAAACACGAAGCTTTATTTACACGCATGCTATTTTAATTGTAAAATCAAACATAAATACTATGAATGATCATATTACATGCCACTAGCTTTGATTATGAAAATACATTCTCTTAGAGTTAATTAGTTATTCAACAGGAGCTGAATAACAGTACCCCAAAAGGTTTTATTCTAGCATAACTCTTACATTACTACATAGAAAATTCGACTATAATATTTCTGATTTTATCAACGCTTTCTTGCCGCGGTTTCCCTTTGGCAGTTGAAGAAAACAGCAGCAACTGGAGAGCCAAGCTCATTTTCTTCTGCAAATTTCCGCGTATTGAATCGGTCCCTGGATAATGGTACGCTCACTGTTTGCCTCTTCTTCTGCTTGAAGAGCAGAAACACAAACCTGTGTATTCCAATGTTTGGCATTGGCATTTCATACCCCACCACTTCTTTTCCTGATGAAGATTTCAGCAATTAGTATATTAGGCAGTTTTATTAATGTTGTCTTTATTAACAGTATTACTTTTAGGCAGAAGGGAAGCTTTGTAGCGACACTAAAGTTGTCTTTGTGTAACCTATAGGTCACGGGTTTGAGCCGTGGAATCAGCCAGGAATACTTGCATTAGGGTAGACTGCATACATTACACACCATTAGGGTGCATTCCCCGATTCCTGTGTAAACGTATACGCATGATATCTGGTGCACCGAACTGTCACTATTTGTAATTTTAGGCAGAAAAGTAAAAAGGAATACAGTTTTATTCCTTACCAAACGAGGAATCTGTAGTGCCTGGAATGTCTGTGATTACCCTGTAAATTAGATAGTGAAATCAAATAAATTGAAGGCTGTTCAGCAGTGCTAGTAGCATTCCGTGCTTCTCTAATTTATAATTTGACTGATATAAATTAGAGAAGAATAGTCAAGAAATCATGAACATATGTCATTAAAATGACGAAATACCCTTCTAAGTCCATTATGATAGTAGTAATTTGGCTTAATTTTTTTTAAAAAAAAAAAAAAATTAATAATAATAATAATTCTGTCATTTCTATAATTTTGAATATCAGGTACTACGTTTTATGCTAACGTGTTTCCATGTACCAAGTATCAAGCTAACTCTTGGTGTTGGTGTCACACAACTTTAGTTTATTTTTAAAGAAGTTACAAAGCCTTAAGGACACAAATTCTATTGCATTTACAAGAAAAAAGTTGTCATATACTCGTTTACTATATGATATTCTTCATTAAGTAGTATAGTTTCGTCTAACCATTAAATATACATTATTATGCAAAATTAAAAGTCAAAGGACTAATATATACACTAAGCTTAGTAGTGGAAACAATTTATCTAAATACAACTGCATGTTCAAGATTATTTATATTGTAGTGATATAGGGACTCTTTATTTCATTTTGATGCCGTTGCTGGAGTGATACGCACATGCTTCTCGATACTGGTTTATATGAATTTGGCACGTCCGTCGACGATTAAAATCTTGGTGAGAATCATCAACTTTATAGTGTTTAAAGCTTTCAAGTTGATGATAGTATTTACACATATATGACATACCAGTGTAAGTGCTCCCTAAGATGTGGATCACTAGGACCAGGAACATCAGGGTCAGTCATGATCTATCAAAAAGAAGAAAAAAAGCTTATGAGAATATATAGAAATAAGAATATTGATAAATAAAGACAAGAAAAAATTGAATTAATTAATTTACCAGTGTAAAGAAGGATCTCATGTCTCCTCCATGAACTTCAACCTTAGGTTTTGAGGTAACAGAGGATGGAAAGAGTTCATGGCCGTTATAGACATGCTTACTGGAGTTATAAATTACACACATCTTAACACTTGGAGAGAAATAATCAACAACATCACCAACCACCCTACTAATCACAAGGGGATCTGTCATTTGAGCCATATAATATAATGAAGAGGAGAAAGAGTGGAAAAAGATTGAGTGAGAACTATTACTAGTAACTCAGTAAATATATAGTTTAGTTTCTTGCTGGATATTTGTATGGAGCATACAATTGCAAGACCTATATTTATAGTGGCCCAAATGCACCTATCCTATAGCTTCTTTAAATCATTGGAAGTGGGAAATGGATTGAAATATAGTAAGAACAAAATAGATATAAAGATGGAACCAACAAAGGTTGTGAGAGTGATATTCTTTCGTCCTTAACTAAAAATTTCGAGTTCGAGTTCGAGTCCTGAATATAGAGTCATCGTACCCCCAATGTGAGGCTTCCTGTTATAAATTCGAATCTAATCGAACTCGAATAAATACCGAATATGGAATAAAAAAACAAAAAAGAAGTAGTAAAGATGGGAAACAAAGAAAAGAGAAGAGAAAAAGGTTTTATTCTCCTCTGGGCACAACGAGTTAAAGTAGATGGAATCTATACTTTTTTGGCTATTCTCAAGCTATCAAAGGTTTAAGGCCTTTGACATTTAAGGTAAGAACATGTCATGAACTTCCTAGATAGGGTATTGTTTTTATTTTATTAGAAGCATGGCGCAGCTATAATATTAGGTATCTGTTCGAACGAACCCAATAACGCTTTTGTCTAGATTGTGTTTATGAGAAAATTCATTAATAAATATATAAATATTTTATTATAAATTCAGTAACTCAGACGAATTAAAGGTTCAATAACAAATCAAAATCATAAACTTCAAATCCAAAATTCACGTAAAACCTTACGTACCAATCTAATGTTACGGATCCTCTGGGAGAGCCTGATGGTGTAAAGGGACTCCACCACAAAGCCCACCAAATTAAAGGTGGTGAAAAGGTCATGTCAAGAAAAAGAGAATTTCTGCGGCTTATTGGGCGTTTGGACATAAGAATTATAAAATTCCTAAACAAAAGTGAAAATTTTTTCAAGTGAAAATGGTTTTCGAAAATTTGAAGTTGTGTTTGGACATGAATATAATGTTGGGGTGTTTTTAAAGTTTTGTGAGTGATCTGAGTGAAAATTTTGAAAAATAATTTTTTGGAGTTTTTTCAAATTTTCGAAAAATTCTAAAATTCATCTTCAAGTGAAAATTTATAATTTTATGGCCAAACACTAATTTCGGAAAAAAACTTTTCGAAAAAATTCTTATGTCCAAGCGGGCTCTAAAACTAGTAAATGAAAGTTGGACATTCCTATTTATAGAAACCTGATGTTAACTTTTTTTCCATATTCCTTTCTGGAAGAGCTGACTTACAATAACTTCTTGTGCTACTTATTCCCCCCTCTTGCTCCTCTTTTTTCCATCTTTCTTTTGCTCCTATTGTAGCCACTTCTTCTTTTCTAAATATTCTTTTCCATTTGGGGCATGAATCTTGATCATACACTTAGCTCCCATTTGGCTATATTTTGGCTGTTTTTCCAAAAAAAATTGAAAACACTGTTTATTCATGGAATATATATGATCAGTTTTGAATATATAATTCAAATTTTGTATTTTTTTACTTTAAATTTTTCTCAAATACAATGCATGTCCAAACACAGCTTCAATTTCTAAAAATTATTTTTCAACAAAACTACAAAAATTCTTTTTTCAAGTTTTAACCAAATCTATGTTCAAACGCTAGCTTAAAATTAGTTACGAAAGTATTATATATTTGCTTTTCTTCCTTATTCTTTGCAGGCACTCCAATCTTTACTAGCATTATATATTGGTTAGTCTACTGAGCTCAGAGGCGAAGTTAATATATAGTAATATACAGTTTTTTGTTCAAATTTATATATTTAAAAATCAACTAAATATTTATAAGTGCATGATGAAACCTAGTTATTGTATAGTATTATATACATTAATTTAAGATCGTTGTAGGAACCCAATAAACTTAAAATCCTAAATACGCGTGCATGATCGAAGCATGTTGCTTTCGACATTAACTAGCTAGATACTCCCCTAGCAACAAGCAATAAACCTTTAACAAGAGTAAGCATGTTATTCTACTGCACTATCTCATGCAAAATATGCTTGAGTATATTACTTGTTGAAGCACATAACCATTATAAGTAACATATATAGTTATCAGTAGATCAACTTCACATAATTGAGAATATTTTCAAAATGAAGAAATGGTGGCACCATCAATCACAATTCTTTTCTCAAGACGACCCTTCTTCTTCCTTTCAGCCACACAGCAAAATTTTAAAATTTTTTTTTTGCTCCACTATTTAGGACAGGATAATAAAATAACGTAACTGAGATTCCTTGTACGTCCACTATATTTGATTAGATACTTCATATCATAGGATTACACACTTACGTCTTAACCAGCACTAAAGTATGAAATTTGCAACAACGTTTTAGCAATAACTAAAGTATTAATTGTTGGCTAAAATGGATAAGCGGGAACAACTCAATAAATTTGTTGCTATAGCATAGACTTTTTGGCAACAAAATTTTAATGTTGGAAAACGTGTTAATGTTGTTGCCATATTCTATAATTTTGATAAAAAAACTTGAAATCTTAAAAAATGGACTCTACGTTCTAGCAACAATTATGGTATTGTTGCTGAATTTTAATAAATGGCAAAAACTAATTTCAGTTGTTGTAAAAATAGAACTTTTAACGTAATAAATTTAAAATATAAACAGAATTGGCAACAATAAATTCTTTTTGTTGGCATACGTATTATTTTGCCAATAAGGAGCATGGGTTGTAGCCTAAAACTTTCTAATTTTCCGTCAAAATCAAACGCGGCAAACCTTTCGCTTTTTAGTAACTTTTCCCAAATTTTTAGCGCGCTCTCTAATAACCGTTCTAGCTAGGGTTTTTTTCTTATCACCTATACTTGAACGAGCTGCTTCTCTGTTGGCATCCTCCTTGTTGCGTCGTATTGCTGTTGATCGGAGAAGAACCGATAAGAACTCTATTTTCAATTGCTTTACCTAATTACTGCTTCACCGAATTATGAAAATACCGTTTTTGATTGCTTTTTATTGTTGAAGTACTTAGTTGGGTACGGTGGGTATCTTAAATTGTGATATTCCAGAACACGATTTATAACTTTTCTCCTCTAATTCCTTATGCTTCAGAAAGAAACTTTGCATAATATGACGACCTAAAGGATCATCTTGTGTTTTAGAACTCTATTCTGCACTCTTTAGCCTTAAATATCTCATTTTTTACCCTTCTCGATTTTCATGCGCAATCCAAGCGTATTTCCGGAAAGCTTTATTGTGTGGGATTGAAGAAACAATGATTTTTGGCCTTAAAAATGGTTTTTTTTTACCTCGGTCAACATTTTAAGTAAACGGACCCGGACCCGTAGTTTGACGGTCCCGGTGGGTCTGTAGTAAAATATGGGACCTGGGCGTATGCCCGGAATCGAATTCTGAGGTCCCTAGCTCGAGATATAATTTTTTGACTAAAATTGAAAGACTGAAAAATTATGATTTTAAAGAATTTGCTTAAAGTTTGATCTTATTGGTATCGGGCCCGTATTTTGGTTCCGGAGCCTGGTACAGGTCCGTTATGATATTTATACCTTATATGTGAAATTTGGTGAGAAACGAACTGATTTGACGTGATTTGGACCTTTAGTTGAGAAAATAGTAATTTTAAAGTATTCTTGAGAAATTCATAGGTTTTGGTGCTAAATTCGAAGTTCTAGGTGTTATTTTGGCGATTTGATCGCACGAGCAAGTCCGTATGATGTTTTTAGACTAATGTGCATATTTGGTTTGGAGGCCCGAGGGCTCGGGTGAGTTTCATATAGGCTACGGGATGTTTTGAACTTAGAAAAAATCTGGTTTTTGGCTTCAACTGTCATATGGTGTTTCCTTCTTCGCGTTCACGAAGGTACTATCGCGAACGCGAAGAGCAGATAGGGCTGAAGAAAAATTTCTTCTACGCGAACGCGGAGTCAAGGCCGCGAAAGCGGAGCGATGGAGGCTTTACCCTTCGCGAACGCGACCAGCTCAACGCAAAGTTTTACGGACCTGGGGGAGGGGTCAGTCATTCCTTCTACGCGAACACGAGCAATGTTTCATGAACGGGGAGCCCGGGGGGCATAGCCTTCGCGAACGCGAGGAGGAATTCGCGAACGCGTAGGCCTTCGGGCCGCTGTGCATCGCGATCGCGAACGCGATGAAGACCTGTCCAGTGATTTTCAAAACAGAACAAAAACGGGACTTCTTCCCAAATTTCATTTTCCATCACTAGAACTCGACCTAGGGCGATTTTTGAAGAGGGGTTTCAACACCAAATCATAGGTTTGCACTTCTTAACTCGTTTTCTTCAATTTCCATTATGATTCGTTTAATTCCTAGTCCTAAATCTTGTTCTTTAAGGGTAGAAATTAGGGATTTTGGGAGAATTGGAAATTTATAAATTTGGGGATTTAGACCTCGATTTGAGGTTGGATTTCAGAACTAATTACATATTCGGGCTCGGGGATGAATGGGTAAAAGGATTTTGGTTCGAACCTAGAGTTTTGACCAAGCGGGCCCGGAGTCGGTTGTTGACCTTTTGGGGAAAAATTTGGAAAAACTAGAATTGTGTATTGAGATTGATTTCTTTGGCAAAAATTGATGTTATTAAGCTAATTATGACTAGATACTAGCGGGTTGGAGGTGAATTCTAGAGGAAAAGCACTACTTGAGCAGTGAGTGGCTTGCAGATCGAGGTAAGTGTCGTGTCTAACTTTGGCTTGAGGGATTAGGTGTTATTCTCTTATTTGTTACGTGTTTGGTTGTTGAATTCAATGTATAGGTGAGGTGACGAGCACCTATGTATTGTGATCGAGTTATAGCATGTGAGTGGGCCCTATTCTTGCAATTTTTGTAGTCTTTAATCACATTATTCATGCTTAGCATAGTCATTTGTGGTGTTGGGCAAATTTCTATCCGGGTTTTACTGAGATTTGGTAATTGTTGAATATTGGCTCAAGGTTGAGGTTGATTTTTGGTATTAAGTATTGATGAAATGCTGACTTTTCTTTGATATTCCTGTCCATCCGTTATTATTGATCTTTGATTGGTGAGGAAGAGTGTAAAGCACGAAGGGTGATGTCGTGACATTTCATTATTTCATATGGTGAGGAAGAGTGTAAAAGCACAAAGGGTGATGCCGTGTCATTTCATTATTTCATATGGTGAGGAAGAGTGTAAAGCACGAAGGGTGATGCCGTGCCATTTTATTATTTCATATGGTGAGGAAGAGTGTAAAGCACGAAGGGTGATGTCGTGCAGTTTATTTTACCGTTCTTACTTGTTTTATCTGTTTAAGGCATTTTGATTTATCCAGTTGTATCACTGTTTAGATTCCTTACATTGTGAACCTCATCAGCATGTCCCCTCCCAATATTTTCTGTCTTATTTCTGCTATTGTTGTTATTGCACATGTATGATTATACTGCACAGGTTGTTTATGGTGTCTTGTCCTAGCACTCGTCACTACTTCGCCGAGGTTAGGCTCGACACTTACCAGTACATGGGGTCGGTTGTACTGATACTGCACTCTACACTTTCTGTGCAGATTCAGGTATCGGTCCGAGCTAATTCTGAGATTTGCAGCTGACTTCTTTACCCGGAGACCCAAGGTAGATCTGCCGACGTCCGCAGATTCCTTGAGTCCCCTCATATCTGATCGTTTTACTATTTTTCTTTGGTTCATAAACATTTGGATATTTTTTCTCCAGCCAAATACTTGTAGATAAATCATAGTAGTTCATGAGTTGTGACTCCAGATCATGGATATATATATATATATATATATATAATAGATACGGTGTTGTTATGGATTTCTGCTTCCTTATTGTTATTTCATCATGTGTTAAATTGTAGTAATTCGCTGCAAGTTTTAAGATTTTTATGTTGTGAATCTCTAATGTTGGCTTGCCTAGCGAGTACAACGTTAGGCGCCATCACGGTCCCGATGGATGGAGTTCGGGTCGTGACACATAAACTTTTTCTTTTGTTGTCCAGTTTCATGTTCTTTTGTTAATGGATCTTTTCTATTGTTACTTCTAGCATAACATCAATGTGAAATATTATTTTCTCGAAGGAGATTGCGATAAGAGATTATATTGAAGGTCAATAGTTTCACACTTCAAGTTTTAATACCAATTTTGTAACGATCTGACTGGTCCTTTTGAGCTCTAGCGCGTCGTTAAGCGGTTTAAGGGCATGAGCAGCTTCATTTTAGGTATTAGGACTCGTAGGTATGGTCAGAGCTAAATTTCGGGAAGTTGGAGTCAATTTGGAAAGAAAATTCTCATTTCGGAAGCCTTAAGTTGGAAGAATTGACTAAGATTGGAATTTTGAGTATACGACCTCAAAATCAGAAATTTGAAGGTTCCAGCAGGTTCGTATGATGATTTCGGACTTGGGCGTATGTTCGGAACGGGTTTTGGACGACCTGGGAGCATTTCAGCGCATATTGTAGAAGGCAACATTTTAGAAGAGACTTCATAAGTCTGGGTTGAAGTGCATTTCATTGATATTGATGTCCAGATGGGGTTCCGAGTCTGGGAATAGCTCCGTATGGTGATTCTGGAGTTAGGAGCGCGATCGGAAGTGAATTCGGAGGTCCGCATGTTATTTTGAAGTCATTTGGCTAAAGATAAAAATTTGAAGGCTTTTGAGAAATCTGACCGGAAGTGGAAATTTTGATATCGGGGTCGGAATGCGATTCCAAAAGTTGGAACAAGTCCATAATGTTGAGTGTGACTTGTGCGCAAAATTTGGGGTCAATCGGACGTGATTTGATAGGTTTCGGCATCGAATGTAGAAGTTTGAAATTTCAAAGTTCATAAATCTTGCATTAGAGTGTGATTCGTGGTTTCGGCGGTGTTTGATGTGATTTGAGGCCTCAGACAGGTCCGCATTATGTTTTGGAACAGGTTGGTGTAATTGGACGGGGTCCCGGGAGCCTCGGGTGGATTCCAGGTGGTTAACGGATCAAATTTGGAGTTGAGAGAAAGCTGAGACTGCTGTCATCTGGTGAGACCGCATCTGCGAGGTTTTGGCCGCAGGTGCGGCTATGGTGTCTCAAAAGCGGAAAAGGGGTGGCTTGGTTGGGGGCTGCAGGTGCGAGGTTATTTCCGCACCTGAGAAGGCGCAGGCGCGGACGAGAGAGTTCAAGTGCAGATCCGGCTGGGGAAGGAGGAAGCCGCAGGTGCAAGAGTTTGGGCGCAGGTGCGGGCGTAGTCACCGCAGGTGCAGAAGGACTGAAGGCAGTGCAGTGTTTTAAACGGGAAATTTGGCCATTCTTCTCCTATTTTCTTTTGGTGTGGGAAATTGTGGAGAGCTTCAAGGGGAGATTTTCTTCAAGCATCACAAGGTAAGTTGTTCCAATTCATTTCAAGTTGATACATGGTTTAGGTACAGATTTAAGTGTGGGAATTTGTGGAAAATTATGGGGTTTGGAAGAAAACCTAGAATTTGTATTTTTGGATTTTGCCCACGAATTTGAGCATGAAAATTAGAGTAAATTATATATTTGAGTTACTAAGTCTATGGGTAGAGTTTATCTTCGAGAAATTTCAGAATTCGGGCACGTGGGCCCGAGGGCAATTTGGTTAACTTTTCGAGCGGGGATGGAAAATTATATAATTTGAATTGTTACAAGTATTAGAGTATATTTTCATTTTTCCCCCTCTTATTTGGCTAGTTTTAGGGCGTTGTGCATTGATTTTGGTCATCGGAAGGTCTTGGAGGCCGGATATGAATCTTCGGAGCGAGGTAAGTCTACTTTCTAACCTTGTGAGGGGGAATTGTCCCCATAGGTGAACTAACTGAATATGTGCTACTATTTGTGGGGGCTATGTATGCACGAGGTGGGGGGAGTCCGTGCGTAGCTACTATCATGCTTGTGACTGGGTAGTTTAGGACCCACTAGCATGCTTAACTTGTTGTACTTGTAATTTAGCTAATGAAATTAGACTGTTAATACTATCGAATTAGTAACTGAATACCTAAGAAGGCTGAAGTTTATTTTCCTTAATCATCTAGAAAGAGAATTGATTTTTCCTGGGATAATTGTTTTCCTGATAACGCATGTTTTATTTGACATACTTGTAACCTTACTGATAAATTTATAATATTTAAAACCTTATCAAACTTGGAAAATGAATTTCCAGAAAAGGATTTAAATACTATCTCCGAGTCCATTAAAAAGAGAATTTGACCAGTTCCTTGAGTAACTATTTTCCCGAAAAAATATGAATTTATGGTGTGAATATCTGTATTTATGAGTACCTGAGTCGCATGTATGATTCGCGAGCAGAGCGACCCTATTATTTATATATGAACGCGTCGCATGATCGATTCGCGAGCGGGATAATAGATGCATCTATGGTTCGAGCCGTTCGACCCTTCGGCAGTGCACATTTTATTATTGTTGGTCCGCGCCGTTCGACCCTCGGCATTTCTTGCGCATGATAATTGCTGCGTAGTTTCTGTGGTTTATACCTGTTTACTGGCCTGGAAATTATAAATTTTTAACTGAAATGACGAAGATTTAAGGATTTAAATGTGAAAGAAGTTGTTGTTTCCTGTCACTACTTATTAAATTGCCTATGATATCTATGCTTACTGTCACCCTTGATTTTATTAAATTGACCTCTAGAAAGTGTCAAATTCGACCTCTCGTCACTAACCCTTCGAGGTTAGGCGGGATACTTACTGAGTACACATTGTTTTCGATACTCATGCTACACTTGCTGTGCATTTTTATTGTACAAGTACATTTAAGCTAGTGGCCTTGCTTGACGCATTGATATGGCTGAGTTGGAGACTTAGACGAGCTGCACCATCCAAAGACAACGTGCAGCCGACAGAGTCTTCCTCAGATGTATTGTATTTTATTTAAAATTCCTTGTCCAGTTTTTATTCTTGACAAGTATTGTAATACATGTATGATTCCTAGAAAATTTGATCATGCACTTGTGACACCGGGTTCTGGGACAACTATGAGATTTACTCCCTATTTAAATTTGCTAAAGATATTATTGTTTACTCAGTAGAAACTCACTAATTATTATTTAAGAAAATGAAAAAAGGAATGACTTGAAGAATTTTAAAGTAAATATTTTGTTAATTATTAAGTGTTGGCTTGCCTGACAGTGGGGTCCGGCGCCATCACGACCTTAATGGATTTTGGGTCGTGACAACGTGGTATCAGAGCATTAGGTTCCCTTAGGTCTCACGATTCATGAGCAAGTCTAGTAGAGTCTTGTTGATCGGTACTGAGACGTCTGTGCTTATCTTCGAGAGGCTACAGGGCTGTTAGGAGTACTTCCCTTCTTGATTCTCCATCATGCGGTTTGATTCCCTTTAAGGCTTATGCCTACGTTTCTTCCTATTCCATCTTACGCGTCGTGAAGCGCTTGCTATAAATCAGGAATTTGAGGAATGATAATGCTACTACAGATAAGGCGCGTGATGTTTTTCCATGCGTTGTTGGTTGAGGCTAGTGTCGTTGCCCTGGGGAAGGATATTATGTTGTTTCAGCTCAATAATTGTATGTCGGAGAGCTTTGAGGCTATGCTAAGGTGGTTATGATGTTTATGATTGATTACCACGGGGTGTTGATGTGATGGTGGGATGCTTGCCCACAGGTCGGGGCAATGAATGACTTGAGATGAGGTCTTCCCAGAGCGTGATTCCGAGGTTTCGGTAGTTGATTTCCGGCGGAGGAAAGGAAATTGAACTATAAATGTTCAAGTTTGGGTTGATAAAGTAATAAGACTTGGTGTTTTCAAGTAAGGTGGAACTTTTATCTGTGATGTGGTGTCGTTATCTTTGATCGGATAGAATATGTTAAATTCGCCGGTGTTATAGTTTCTTCGGTTGCATTGGGTCAGAGTGTTGTGAAGTAATATTGAAGAAGCGATTTTCAGAGATCATGGTGTGCGGTGGTTCAGGACTGAATAGGTATTTCTAATGCGGGTGACTCAATAAAGATGATCTTCGAAAATGTTTGAAGTTGTGGTGATCTGCTGGTTTAAGTGCTACAAAGATAGTTATTGGCCTAAGGCAATGGCTGGGCAACAAGGGATGAGGAAGGACATGTGAGAAGTGTCAGGTGGCGGATAAATTTCTAAAAGGTCAGGTGTAAGAAACAAAAGTCAGATAAATGCTTAAAGGAGTGAATTACCTAAAGTGGGAGAGGGGCAATGTAGCATATGAGTTCTGTGGTAAGATAGATACTCATCTTGAGGACAAGTTTGGATCAATTTAAGAATTTTAGTGGACGGTGATTGGGTCCACGAGCTTAAATTGAAATATTGGCTATTTCGGCGGAAGATCGGATACAACAGAGAGAAGTTGTTCGATATAAAGAAGGATGCAACATAGCCGTGGATTAGAACATATTTTCGCGCATTTAGTAGATGTCCATGAGGAGCGGACGGACTGGTAAAGTTGGTAAATAAGAACGGGTCCAGGACGGGGTATTGATGTCATAGAGATTGTGCAGTACATCGTTATTGGAAGGTGTCAGTTGGTAATTTCCGCATGAAGATTATCTCCTGTGAGCAGGTTAGCGGTCGTATGGTTGGAAAGTTTCTGCGAGGAATTCCAGTGGTTATTCGGTAGGAGGCCGAATATGTGAATGATGCGAGCGAATTGGAGTATTCATGGAATGCTAACAGGAGAATTTAGAAGAATTTGACGGGTTGGTTGAGCAAGATCATGTCAGCAATGAAGAAAGAATTTCGGTGGGGTCCAGAGTGGTGCAAGGAGCAGCTTCGGTCTATGTGGGAGAGTCCCACCGCCTGCAATTGGGTTGCAAGATTATCTTCTCATGGGGTTGCGGATTATCGGCGTATTGGCAAGTTATTGCAGCTAAGGGTAAATGAGTGGAATATTAATTGAGCATGAGATTTGATAAAGGTGTGCAAGGGTTGGCCTTATTGAACCAGGTTTAGGCTTTGGAAAGATTCCGGATTTATGCTTAGTACAGAGGTAATTTTCAAGGGAAGTGACTCATTCTATTCATTCGGGTGCCTTATCAAGATGGGAGTTCAGGTGCTAGCGAAGCCGTATAGTTGATTATATTCGGGACCAAGCCGGAGTGGGTGACTCTCAACAATGGTGCCAATGAATTCAAAAGGTTAAGAATGCGGTGTTTAAGGGTTTCAAGCCCGCAGCATGGTTAAGAATTTGGCTTTTTGCAGTAGACCACGATAGGTTCCAGGTTATCTTCGGCTTGCGATACAACATTGGAGGGTATGAGATGACCCGCGGGATTTGAGACAGCGTGGTCTCGTGATATAAAGTCACTCGAGAGGAGAGTTGACTTGGGTTCACAATGTTTTTGGATGAGGCTGTTGTTACTTCTAAGTCAAGTAAAGGATAAATTGGAAGAAAATAGATTGGTTATCCATGGTTGAAATGGCACATGTACGGCAGTTATTAGTTCCTTCAGCGTGATTAAGTTATGTATGTGATTTGTGACGGTATGTATGAAGCGTGTCGGTCTCCGTGATCAATTTTATTTGGAAGTATTCAAGCACTATGTCCTGTCATGGGTGGGCAGATCCCTGAAGGGTTATGGTGATATAGACTACTATTTAAGGATTTGCATGTATTGTGATTGTGAGAATTCATTCGTGTGTTGTGGTGGTTCTCTTGAATTGAGGTAAGTAAAGGTTTCTATATGATGAAGTGTTCACCCTATTAGTGCTTCAGAAGTTATGATGGAATTCTTGCGCTATCTCATATTGGCATGTTAGGTGCGGTAAGCAGTATGTAACTGGAAGTAAGGATCGAGGTTGCGGTTCGATGTTGACAAGGAATGTTTAGAGTAAGCTGGTGTTGTCTTCAGTGTCACCTGAGATCGGTGTTTGGTGAAAGAGTCTTTGCATCCTGATTATGGTTCTTGATTTGTTTTACAGAGTTAGTGTGGTCGGTAGTATGGATGTGCAGACTTGTTACCTTGTGAGGAAGGACGTGGGAGCATGACCACGGGAAGATCGTATGAGTGTGACATGTAGTCACTTAATGGATTGAATATTTAGACTGACTATAAAGAAGTGTAATATTGCTTATTTGAGAATTTATGCCTGGAAGGAGTTCGGTTCATTTGGTTGTGGATTGAGGGGTGTTTTCCCCGTCTATGATGGTTGTTCTTGAGTATTATGAGAGAAAGTGGGTTAATATGGACCCAGGTAAGGTTATCAGTCTAGTGTAGTGCGAGCAGAATCGGCTTGAGGGTTGTAAATGGATTCAAATATGGTTGTGGGCTCCATGTGAGTCAGGTGTGTTCATTTTAGAATGGCGCTTCTCAAGGAGGGGTGTTGGAATATCGGATGTTGTTCCATCTTCGTCCATTTCATGTAATATTATGTTGTGCCGTTTGAGTTGTGGAACAACGTGATAATTTTTTATGTGTTGAGGTTTCCGCGTAGTGATGAGGTTATGTGATCAAGAGAGCTCTTGAGATTCAGAGTATATATATCGCACCCTAGTTGTGCTAGAGTTTTGTAGCGTATAGCTCTATCAGTCTCCCCAAGATGGTATTACGCACTTAGCGTGCTTGTGACTGGTATTCAGTATTTTGTGGTAATGAGCAATTTAGCTCGGTGTGTATATCCTTATGTAAATTTCATGTGTGTATGGGGTGCAACGCCGCCACGGATATGTTATTTGGATCGGGTTGCACGCCGCAACAGTGTGATGTTAAGTAAGGTTCCCTATATCTATTTTCTTGTGTTTTGCTTCCTACTTTTCGGAGGAAGGTTCATATTAATTGCGTGAGTTGAGTAGTTCCTTTCATAATTCGTTTTCTTTATGTATTGCGCTCGAGTTGTGGCCTACTGGCGCATTGTGGCATTATGTGAGACTGTTGGTCATGTCTAGGGTAATTAGTTGGCTGAGCAGTTCATACTGGGGTGAGACTAGACTATCGGATCAGGGATCAGTGCGCTAAGGTTATGTGAAGTGTATATTAAAGAACAAATACCATTATTTGGTTAGTAATGAGGTGATGATCCTAGTCAAGAGGAAGGATTCAATGCTTGGCTAACTTTGCAGTTGGTTGTGAATTTCTACACATCTCCTTCATTGTGGTGGTATCATAAGCGTTATAGCAGGACCTATATATATGTCATGAGGTGCATTGGGAGCATCAGATTCGTGGAATATTGGCTATTAAGGTTAAAGGAATGTCATTGTGGTTAGGTGATGAATTATGCGGTGCATGGTGCTAATTCAGCAAAGGTATGCAGTCATGTTCTGGTACATCGTGTGGTAGTTGATACGGTGTTCATATATTACAAACAGGCCAGGTAGAGACTTTCGGGTGTTGGAACTGGGTTCTGAGCTTATTGTATGGATAAATGAGGATATCGACAGATTTGATCGAGCTAATGAGCTCAACTGAGTGGTGGCAGCATAGGTAGGTGCACGAAGTGTTAAACAATGAATTTGGACAATTCTAGAGTAGTTTGTGGCACGTTCGAGGGCGAATGTATGTTTAAGTGGGAGAGAATGTAACGACCCGACCGGTCATTTTGAGCTCTAGCGCGTCATTTAGCAGTTTGAGGGCATGAACAACTTCATTTCAGGTATTAGGACTCGTAGGCGTGGTCAGAGCTAAATTTCGGGAAGTTCGGAGTTAATTTGGAAAGAAATTTCTCATTCCGAAAGCCTTAAGTTGGAAGAATTGACTAAGATTGAAATTTTGAGTAAACGACATCATAATCAGAAATTTGAAGGTTCCAGCAGGTACGTATGATGATTTCGGAGATGGGCGTATGTTCGGAACATGTTTTGGACGACCCGGGAGCATTTCGACGCATATTATAGAAGGCAGCATTTTAGAAGAGACTTCATAAGTCTGGGTTGAAGTGCATTTCAGTGATATTGATGTCCGCTTAGGGTTTCGATTCTGGGAATAGCTCCGTATGGTGATTCTGGAGTTGGGAGCACGATCGGAAGTGAATTCGGAGGTCCTTAGGTTATTTTGAAGTTATTTTGCTAAAGATAGAAATTTGAAGATTTTTGAGAAATCTGACCGAAAGTGAAAATTTTGATATCGGGGTCGGAATGCGATTCCGAAAGTTGGAACAGGTCCGTAATGTTGAATGTGACTTGTGTGAAAAATTTAGGGTCAATCGAACGTGATTTGATAGGTTTCGTCATCGAATATAGAAGTTTGAAATCTCAAAGTTCATAAAGCATGAATTCGAGTGCGATTCGTGGTTTCGGCATTGTTTGATGTGATTTGAGGCCTCGGGCATGTCCGCATTATGTATTGGAACAAGTTGGTGTAATTGGATAGGGTCTCAGGGGCCTCGGGTGGATTCCGAGTGGTTAACAGATCAAAATTTGGAGTTGAGAGAAAGCTGAGGCTGCTGTCATCTGGTGTGACCGCACCTACGAGATTTTGGCCGCAGGTGCGGCTATGGTGTCGCAGAAGCGAAAAAAGGGTGCCTTGGCTGGGGGCTGCAGGTGCGAGGTTATTTCCGCACCTGTGAAGGTGCAGGTGCAGACGAGAGAGTGCAAGTGCGAAGCCAGCTGGGGAAGGAGGAAGCCGCAGGTGCGCGAGTTTGGGCGCACTTGCGGGCGCGAACCTGCGGGCGTAAGCACTGCAAATGCGGAAGGACTGGAGGCAGTGCAGTGTTTTAAACGGGAAATTTAGCCATTCTTTTCCTATTTTCGTTTGGTGTAGGCGATTGTGGAGAGCTTCAAGGGGAGATTTTTATTCAAGCATCACAAGGTAAGTTGTTCCAATTCATTTCAAGTTGATACATGGTTTAGGTATGGATTTAAGTGTGGGAATTTGTGAAAAATTATGGGGTTTGGAAGAAAACCTTGAATTTATATTTTTGGATTTTGCCCATGAATTTGAGCATGAAAATTAGAGTAAATTATATATTTGAGTTAGTAAGGCTATGGGTAGTGTTTATCTTCGAGAAATTTCGGAATCCAGGCATATGGGCCCGAGGGAAATTTGGTCAGCTTTTCGAGCGGGGATGTGAAATTATATAATTTAAATTGTTACAAGTATTAATTTTCATTGGTTTTCCCTCTTATTTAGCTAGTTTTAAGGCGTTGTACATTGATTTGGGTCATCGGAAGGGCTTGGAAGGGCTTGGAGGCCGGTTATGAATCTTCGGAGCGAGGTAAGTCTCCTTTCTAACCTTGTGAGGGGAAATTTTTTCCATAGGTGAACTAACTGAATATGTGCTACTATTTGTGGGGGCTACGTACGCACGAGGTGACGGGGGTCCGTGCATAGCTACTATCATGCTTGTGTCTGGGTAGTTTAGGACCCACTAGCATGCTTAACTTATTGTACTTGAAATTTTGCTAATGAAATTATACTGTTAATATTATCGAATTAGTAACTGAATACTTAAGAAGGCTAAATTTTATTTTCCTTATTCATCTAGAAAGAAAATTAATTTTTCCTGGGATAATTATTTTCCTGATAACGCATGTTTTATTTGACGTACTTGTAACGTTACTGATAAATTTATAATATTGAAAACCTTATCGAACTTGGCAAATGAATTTTCAGAAAAAGATTTAAATACTATCTTCGAGTCTATTAAAAAGAGAATTTGATCACTTCCTTGAGTAACTGTTTTCCTGATAAAATGTGAATTTATGGTGTGAATATCTGTATTTATGAGTACCTGAGTCGCATATATGATTCGCAGGCAGGGTAACTCTGTTATTTATATATGTCCGCATCTCACGATCGATTCGCGAGCGGGGTAATAGATGCATATATGGTTCGAGCCGTTCGACCCTTCGGCAGTGCACATTTTATTATTGTTGGTCTGCGCCGTTTGACCCTTGGCATTTCTTGCGCATGATAATTGCTGCGTACTTTCTGTGATTTATACCTGTTTACTGGCCTGGGAATTATAAATTGTTAACTGAAATGACGAAGATTTAAGGATTTAAATGTGAAAAAGTTGATTTTTTCTGTCACTACTTATTAAATTGCCTATGATATCTATGCTTATTAAATTGACCTCTAGCAAGTGTCAAATTCGACCTCTCGTCACTACCTCTTCGAGGTTAGGCGGGATACTTACTGAGTACACATTGTTTTCGTACTCATGCTACACTTGCTGTGCATTTTTATTGCACAGGTACATTCATAGCTAGTGGCCCTGCTTGACGCAGTGATGTGGCTGACTTGGAGTCTTAGACGAGCTGCACCATCCGATGACGACGCATAGCTGGCAGAATCTTCCTCAGATGTATTGTATTTTATTTAAAATTTCTTGTCCAGTTTGTATTCCGGACAAGTATTGTAATACATGTATGATTCCTAGAAAATTTGCTCATGCACTTGTGACACCGGGTTCTGGAAAAACTATGGGATTTACTCACTATTTAAATTTGCTAAAGATATTACTGTTTACTCAGTGGAAACTCGCTAATTATTATTTAAGAAAATAAAAAAAGGAATGACTTGAAGAATTTTAAAGTAAAGATTTTGTTAATTATTAAGTGTTGGCTTGCCTGACAGTACGGTCCGGCGCCATCACGATTTTAATGAATTTTGGGCCGTGACAAATTTTGTGAGAAATTTATCAATAACTTGTTATTTCTTGTGTTGGATATGTTGGTTCATAAAAAGTTTTCTTTATGTCCCCTGTCCAATTTTTGGTTCTTGAATATTTTATTTATTCATGTGTATTGTTATTCATTGAAGCAAACATAAAGTTAAGTTTGGATTAATCATCAGAAGCATGGAATATTACTAGTATCTGATTGTAGTACGAGTGATTTGCAATTGCAGATGATTTCCAACTTTGGAAAAAATGCATTGTTTTCATATGTATTTACATTATTTTATTTTCTGAAAAAAGAAAAATCTTAGAAAATTAGTACTTCATTCCCTTGCACTCTTTTTACATATGAGAAAGTGTGAAAGAAAAAAATGTCCAACCATAGCTGAATCGAATCACGTTGGCGCTCCTATGCGATTTTTTTTAAGAAGAGCATACACTCTGTCTTAGACATTAATAGTTTTGTGATTCCCGCGATAAATAGGAGTCACAAAGTAGAAATTTTGTTTGCCTAATATACAGAGCTCAAAGTGAATCCTTTGTTTGCCTAATATTATCCACTAATATCCATAGCTTATCTGCTCTAATTATTTGGCTTTCCAGTTCAACTCAAAGCCTTATGTTTATAAGTATTTCTCTAATCTATTTTTTTCCGATACAATAGATAATAAAAAATAGAGAGAAAGTTAATCATATAGTTTTACTTTTATATTTTATTATAGGTAAGTACATGATGGATAAGAGATGGATATACATTAAGAATAGGGCGTTACCTCAATACTTGAATGGTGTGGAACAATTTTTAAACTTCGCATTTTCTAATCCTAATATTGGTGTCAGAATCCAATGTCCATGTATTAAGTGTAACAATGTTATTGGAAACCACGAGAAGAAGTGAAGACATATTTACTTAGGTTAGGAATAGATTCAACATATGATAGGTGGATTTATCACGGTGAGTCGGATTCTTCTTCGGATGATGGAACAAATGCTAGTATAGATTCAGATATAGGAAATGATGATACTTTCACTTATGAAATGTTGTATGACTTGTATCGTGGTATTCCCGCTAATAGTCATGAGTTTGATGAGAACAACAAGTCTAGTTGCGAGGAGCCTAATACAAAAGCTAAAATTTTCTATAAAGCTATATCTTGATTGTGAAAAGTTCTCCAAACTCTCTTTTGTAATGCTTCTTTTTCAATTGAAATGTCTACATGACTGGAGTAATACCACATTTGACTCATTATTGAAATTATTGGGTGATGTTTACCCAAAGGAAATGTACTCTCGAATCTATCTATGAAGTTCAAAAGATAATTAAAGGTTTGGGTCTAGATTATGCGAAGATAGATACATATGTTAATAATTGATATTATATAGAAAGGAATATGCAAATGTCCTGAATGTGGTGAAATAATATGGATGGTAAGAAAAGGAGAAGATACTGATGAAGAGGTTGCTTTAGGAATTTTCGAATAAGAAAAATAAAGGAATTTCTAGAAAGATTTTTAGATATTTTCCTATAATACCAAGATTACAACGAATGTTTATGACAAAACGTACTACTGAAGATATGGGATGGCATAAAAATAAGTGAGCTGATGATGGAGTTTTACGACATCTAGCTGACTCATCGACATCGAAATTTTTTGATGAAAAGTATCCAAGTTTTGCTTCAGATCCACGTAATGTAAGGCTTGGGCTTGCTTAAGATGGCTTTAATCCTTTTGGTTCAATAAGTATTGCCTATAGCATGTGGCCAGTAATCTTGATCCCATATAATCTCCCCCCATGGTTATGTATGAAACAATCAAATCTTTTGTTGTCTTTTCTTATTCCTGGACCAAAAGACCTTGGTATGAATATTGATGTGTATCTCCAACCTTTGGTAGATGATTTGAAAATCTTATGGGAGAGTGGAATTGAGACTTATGATGCTTTTATGAAACAAAATCTTTTTCTTGCGTGCTTCTTTGTTGTGGACAATTAATGACATTCCAGCTTATGGTTTTTTGTCCGGTTGGAGCACTAACGGTAAACTAAGTTTTCCAATTTGTCATATACATACTTGATCCATTTACTTGAAAAATGGTCGAAAGCAATTCTATATGGGTCATTGGAGGTTCTTGAAAATAAATCATCCTTATTGTCGGAATAAAAGTTCTTTTGATAATACAAAGGAAGAAAGACTTGCACCACAAACTTTGAGTGGATATAATGTGATTGCACAACTTAATACATCCTCACAAGTATTAGTAGACGTCAACACAAGAAAAAGAAAATGAGATGCTATAAGATATGACAATTGAAAGAAGAAAAGTATATTCTTTGAACTCCCATATTGGAGGACTTTATTGTTGAGACATAATTTGGATATGATGCATATATATAAAAGCATCAATGAAAGTGGGATAGGAACATTATTGGAAATTCATTTGGCAATGGAGTCAAAGTTGGGTGGTCTTGTTAAATTTATATGGATGTATTACATTGAAAGGTTGGATTCTTATTCCTCTAAACTATTCCTTTAGCTGCTCTTTTAGTTAAATTTATTGCAAAACTGATATATTTTTACGTCATAGATTTTTGCACACCTTGAAAGGTTATGTACAAAATAAAGCTCGCCCAGAAGGATCAATTGCTGAGGGATATCTTGTTGAGGAAGGCATGACATTTTGTTCCAATATTTGACTGATATGGAGACAAAGCAAAATCGTCTGGGTAGAAATTTTGATTCTTCTAATATAGAACCCAATGACTTATCTATATTTAATTGTCGTGGAAAGTCATTAGTAGGGGGTGCTTGGATAAACTTGAGCACTCATAAAATCAATAAAACTCATTTTTACATCCTCCAAAATTGTGAGGAAGTCAGACCTTCGATGGAGTAAGATACCTTTCACTTAGTTTACATCCTTTTATTCTTATGAAACTCTCAACAAGTATGTTGTAATGTTATTTTATGCTCACAATCCATAGGCAATACTTAGAAATATTAAGGAAGGAGAATAATAGAGATGTTTTCAAGAGGCACGAGGAGGAATTCCCTTTGTGGTTTGAGAAAAAGGTAAATTCTATCATTTGATGCTAGTTTATCTTTATTTATGATAATTTGTAAATTATATTTTTTAAGTAGTATTAATATTTATGAGTTTGTAATTTAAATAATATAGGTGGTAGAGTTAAAAGAAAATGGTGATGGCCGAATTACAAATGAATTATTAACTTTGGTAAGACGTGTAGATCCTCACGCTTATTGCCATAATGGATATATCATGAACGAGTTTAGGTTTCAAACAATGGAACCTGAGATAGGTTTGAAAAGTCAAAATAGTAGTATAGTTGTGAAGAGTGATGAACATACAGAAAATGTTGGTTATTATAAAAATATAATAAAGATTTTAGAGATCCAATATGTAATGATCTGGGCGGTTATTTCGAGAGTTGTGGCTCCGTTCCCCATTTACTGCTTATTTTATGCTTTACTATTGTTTTATGACATATCGGGTTTGTTGGTTCGGGTCCGGAAGGATATCGGGATGAATTGAGACAATTAGTTTCATAATTAAAAACTTAAGTTAGAAAAGTTGGTCGGATCTTGACTAATGTGTAAAAGACTCCGAAATGGAGTTTTGATGGTTCCGTTAGATCCATTGGGTGTTTTTGGACTTCGAAGCGTATCCGAATTGTGATTTCGAGGTCCATAGTTGAATTAAGCTTGAAATGTTGAAAGTTGGATTTTTGAAAAGTTTGACCGAGAGTGGACTTTTTGATATCGAGGTCGAATTCTGATTGCGAAAGTTGGAGTAAGTTCGTGGTGTCAGTTGTGACTTGTGTGCAAAATTTGAGGTAATTCGGATTTGTTTTGATAGGTTTCGGCGTCTTTTGTAGAACTTGGAAATTCCTTAGTTCAATAGGCTTACTATGTGTGATTCGTATTTTTGGTGTTGTTTGAGGTGGTTTGAAGGCTCGACTAGGTTCGTGTTGTGTTATAGGGCTTGTTGGTATATTTTGCTGAGGTCCCGAAAGCCTCAGGTTGATTTTGGATGATTTTTGGAACAAGGTTTGAAGTTGAGGAGCTGCTGAAGATTTGCAACTGCTGGTGTAATCGCACCTGCGGAGAGGACACCGCATATGCGAGCCCGCAAAAGTGGGAAGAGAGCCGCAGAAGCGGGCAAGGAAGAAGTGAGCAGAGGTCGCAAGTGCGAGGTCCTTTTCCGCACATGTGTGGTCACAGATGCGGCATTATGGGAACAGGAGCGGAAGGCTCGCAGGTGCAATGGTGAATTCTGCACCTGCGATTGCACAAATGCGGGCCAAGGGTCGCAAAAGCGGAGGCCTGCCGGGTAAGTAAATTCCGCAGAAGGGGAGGTTTAACTGCAGAAGCGGGTCCGCAGATGCGGATAATTAGCCGCAGGTGCGGAATGCCTGGGCAAAACATATATAAGCGAGGGTTCCGAGATTTTCACCATTTCTAACATTTTGAGCTCGGATTTTGGAGATTTTTGAGAGGGATTTCAAAGGGATTCTTGAGGTAAGTCACTTGTGATTCATTTTCTTCAATAATTATGTTTCTTCATTGATTTTTTCCACCTAGTAGATGTGTTTTTGAGTAAAACATGATCAAAATGAAAATTGACATGCTATTGTAAGAGTAAAACCATTGAATTTGTATGATTTATCGGTACAAAAAAATGAAACGGAACCGTATCAATTGATTGACTTGGTTGAAAGGAGAAGTAGATCTTCAAGTAGAGTCCGACAATGATCTCACTAGAATACAAGATAAGACAAACGATCAATTAATTATTATAACTATCATGAACGTGTGTTCAGATTACTACTTACAAGTAGCAGCATGTAAAATTCATATGCAACTATACTTTTTTCCATCATGCTTAATTTTGCTCCAATTTGGTCACGGCCCCCCTCCTCCCACACAACACACAAATATATATATGTATGTATGTACATACATACATACATATACATATACATACATACATATATACATACATACATATACATGTATGTATATATATATATATATATGTGTGTGTGTGTGTGTGTGCGCGCGCGCGCGCATATATCATTCTTTGGTGCCCAAATTCTATCTTTTGGTATGTACTTGAGCTTGAACTTGATTTCTTCTTCGTTCTTCATAGACTTACCAAAACTAGCCAAGCACATATAAAAATTGAAATAAGGTTCTTTCTCTCAAAGAACCACATGCAAAAATCTCTTTCCATATTTTAAAGCGTGATTAGCAACATTATGCAAGATCGAAAGGAAATTTCATGGATGAGGTAGCAAATAAGGTGATAAAATACAAAAAAAATATATACAATATTCCAAAAATCTAAGCAAAAAAGGGAACTTTTTCAATGGGTATAATTGAAATTCATTGAAAACATATAGATAAGTCAATATACAAAATTTGAGCAAGATTGGAGGTGATTTGACCAGTATCAATAAATAAGGTTTCCCACAGTGAAAACATATAGATAAGTCAATATACAATTATTTCGCCAGTATCCTTTTTGCCGCAAATTGTACATCCCATCTTGCATCGTAACCACTTCCAATTAGGAGAAATAATTGTGTCCCACACCGGTTTTTTGTTTCCCACAGTCTCCTTGAGGTATCTATATAAAACCCACACTCACGTTTTGAGCATCAATCAACAACTTATGTATATCTCCTGGAGTTTGTCCATAAACGATTAGGAAGCATTAGTGAAGGTAATTCCTTCTTCTTTCTTGGGCTTTTCTTCTTTTGTTGTCTTTTCTTTTTCTTTTTGTAGGTCAAGAAAGTAAGCGTAAATTCATCCATCCATGAAGAATGCAATTTTAGGTGTGAAGGGGTGATACTCATCCCTATCCAAATATCGAAGAGATTACTCTCAAGGTGGCCCGACTATTGAAGAGATTACTCTCAATGTGGCTTGATTATCGGAGAGGTTACTCTCAAAATAACCCGACTATCAGAGAGATTACTCTCAATATGGCTCGACTATCGGAAAGATTACTCTCATAATGACCCGACTATCGGAGATATTACTCTCAATGTGGCTCGACTATCGAAGAGATTACTCTCAAAATGACCCGACTATCGGAGAGTTACTCTCAAAATGACCCGACTATCAGAGAGATTACTCTCAATGTGGCTCGACTATCGGAAAGATTACTCTCAATGTGCCCCGACATCATAGAGATTACTCTCAATATGGCCCGACTATCAGAGAGATTACTCTCAATGTGGCTCGACTATCGGAGAGATTACTCTTAAAATGACCCGATTATCGGAGAGATTACTCTCAATGTGGTCTGACTATTGGAGAGATTACTCTCAATGTGGCCCGACATTTATCTTAGTCGCATAATTTTCAGCTTTACGTGCTTGTAACGAAAAATTCATATCTTGTCACGGGAGAGTCTAAATAACGAATCGTTTGATTTCTCGAAAATTAGACTTCAATATCTAAAATATATCTATAACATATCCAAAACTTAGAATCAAACACCTTCAGAATCAACCCAGATAATATTTTGAAACCGACTTTAAATTCCACCACGTAGAAAATTTTAGATGTGCACAGTCTCACAAAAAAAAAATCATATTTTGGTGTAGAAAAGTCAGGATCATGAACCGTTTGATTTTTTGGAAACTTAACTTACAAATCTATAACATATCCAAAATGAAAAATTTAATGCCTTAATAATAGTTTGAGATAATAGTTCAAAATCAATATTAAATTTTGACACGGCGACGATTTCAGATTTGCGCAACTTCACCAAAAATTTTTATCTTGATGTAGGAATTTCAAAATTACGAACCGTTTGATCTCTTGGAAACTAAACTTCAAAATATAAAACATATCCAAAATTTAAAATTTAATACCTTAAGGATAGTTTCAGATGATAGCTCGAAGTCGACTTTGGTTTCTAATATGCCGATAGCTCCAAATTAGTGCGACTTCACAAATTTTTTGTATCTTGGTGTGGAAATCTCGAGATCGCAAGACCTTTTTAATTACCAAAAATTGAAATTCAAGAGATTCATTCTCACCAAATATCTTGGGTTCAAGTCTCACTGAATTTGAAACATCATGAAGGCTCGCCAAAAAAAAAAATTGAGGGTTTGGATAACATGAAGGCATAACGAATTTCCGGACTTTGAATGCAAATGCTTGACAGCCTCCTAAAAGATATTAATCATTTTATTGAAGATACCAATTTAACATAGCACCTTGCGCCCTTCAAAATCAGATGAGATCTAAAGTTTAATAGAAGAATGGTATCTCAGCTCGATTTTTAAGTGCCGATTGAATGGATTACATTCCATCGTACTTAATTCGAACAATGATTGGGGGAATTATGTATCTTTTGGACTTATGCAACTCAACTCAAAATGAAACTCTAAGCTGCCTACATACCTCAGTGAAGAGAATCAAGTCATACCGTAGTTCAGAATGAGTGATTTTCTTTTTATTTTTTATGTCCTAACTTTTGCCTAGGCCACCTCTTTAGAGGTTTTCAACCTAGCGGACTTTTTTTTTTTGTAACAGCCCAGCCCGCTAGTGATATTGTCCGCTTTAGACTTAGGCCCTCACGGCTTTAAAACGTGTCACTAGGGTATAAGGCTTGTTAACGTATATACCCATCATCCCTCTTGGTTGGCAATAGTTGGAAATATCCTTGTGCCTATTTTGCCTATGAATTTACTTATGCAGAGAATCTTGGTGGAAGATTTTACTTGGATCCAAAGTATGCAAAGATGTGGAGGAGAATTAAAATTCTCCTGTAGCACACTTGGAGCCCAAGATTATTTTCTCCTATAAAAGGAGGAGTTTTCTCACTTCTTCAATTACAACAACAAAGAGAGAAGAAAGAGTGAGGTATCACAGAGAGGGTATAAAAAAATAGTCTGAGAGATAAATGGAGAGTGTGAGCGATATTATAGTGATGTGGGAATATCAAAAGAGAGTGATTTCTTTTGAGTATTGTAGTGGTCTTTGTAGTATTTCACTCGGGCCTACAAAGTGTAAAATTCCTTACTATAGTGATATCAGTTGCTCCTCTCGGGGTTGTGGTATTTTCCCTTATTCAGAAAGGTTTTCCACGTAAAATTCTTGGTGTCATTATCACTCTTTTATTATTGTTGGTTATCGTATCTCGGTGCTATTCTATTATTCCGCTTTTATTATCGTGAATATTATTTCTGTAGGGGGTTTATTCCCAACAATTGGTATCAGAGAATAGGTGCTGCTCGTTCACAGAAATACTATTCACTGTTGGTAGTACTATACTCTGTGGAAAAAAAATATCCGGAGTAAAGTACGAGGTAGAAAAATTCAACGGAGATAGAAGTTTCTCAACATGGCAAAGAAAGATGAGGGATCTTCTCATTTAACAAGGATTACACAAGGTAGTAGATGTTGATGCCAAAAAGTCTGATACGATGAAAGCTGAGGATTGCGCTGACTTAGATGAAAAGGCTACTAGTGCAATCAGGTTGCACTTATCAGATGATGTGGTAAATAAAATCATTGAGGAAGATACCATATGTGGTATTTGGACAAGGTTGGAAAGCCTGTACACGTACAAAACGTTGACAAATAAATTGTAGCTAAAGAAGTAATTATACACCCTACGCATGGGTGAATGTACGAATTTTTTGTCATATTTTAATGTGTTTAACGAACTAATCACTCAGATCGCCAACCTCGGAGTGAAAATCAAGGAATAAGATAAATCCGTCGTTCTGTTGAACTCGTTGCCATCTTCGTACGATAATTTGGCAACAACCATCTAATGCGTGGCTAGAATTCATGGTTTTAAAGCATTATGTGCCTTACATTTTATGTGCGTTAATGATAAAAATACACGTCATATGTGCATAATGGAGTCTATTTCATGTGTAGGTGAATTGGAGATGGAATCCGAGCTAAATGGATGCATAAACGTCAAAAATACGCTCAAGAGTCGAAAAGGAGTGACTCGGGCTATAGCTGGGTGTTTGGGGATTAACGCCTGGGGTCCTTGGTCCGGTCAAATCCGAGTTTTGAAGGTTTTAAGTGTTTCGCGATTTGAATAGAAGTCTCCTACACGTTTAGGGTCCCAAACTTATAAATATACCCAAAAACACAACTTTGGAGGGAGATTAATGTAGAGATTCACGTGAGGGGATTTGACGTGGAGGAACACACACCACGCTTGAAGGAGGCTTCTACCTAGTTTTTCTTCTCTTCTCTTCCTTTAGTTTCATAGTTAATTAGTTCTAGAGGTTTGGGTGCTACATGAATGTTGTAGTTTGAAGCTTAAATTATTCTTAATATTTTATCATATTGGTTTATTTATTCAATATTGCACTTAATTATTTCATTGCTTGATCACCAATTGAATACTATCTACGAATATATGATTGAACTCGGGAGAGGGAATTCTAGATTGCATATAAGGTTGGGTAGAGAAAGATCTTAACCCTTTAAGGGAGCGGATTTGCGGTTAGGATAGGAATATACCTAATGCCCTTGCTTGGTTATTATACGGGAATTATTAATGCATTCTTGTTAATCCTAATTTCATAGGAATATAGGAGTTAGGTTAGCTTGAATAGGCGAGTTGTACTTCGGGAGAAGGCTACGAGCAATATTGACCTCGTCAATCAATAAACCAGATAATTTAATTAGACGATTTAAGTGGAAGACTCAACAGGATTGTTTGCTAACCCATAACTCTAGAATATCAGCTCTTATTGAATTCGTGTCTAATTTCGCCAACTTGTTTCTTTAATCTCTTAGTTTTTTGCTCTAGATAAATTTTGGTTAAATATTCATACTTTAGTGTTCGCTTGAATAGATTAATTGTTTGGGTTTAATTTAGTTGATAGTTAATCACAAGTCTCTGTGGTTACGATATCTGGACTTACAATCCTATATTACTTGTCGACCACGTATACTTTCATGTGCGTTTGGGACCAACAAGTTTTTGGCACCGTTGCCGGGGATTTAGAAATCAACTATTCTACTAGATTGAATTTTCTTTTGTCTATTTAAGTTTTTAATTTTTTTTATTTGTATCTTAATTTAATATTTTATTATATTTCTTGACATGACATTTTGGAATGATAATTGGTCGAATAGTTCTTATTATGATGATCCTTGTCCATATTGTGGAGGACCACACATGTGGAAATATTGTCCATCTCAATCTAATGTGTGGAATTTTTGTAATGTGTGTGGTTGTCAAGGTGTCCATTGGGATGGTTGTCCTAATTCTTATTATCCTTCTCAGAGCTTTTATTGTAATGTTTCTAATAATGTTAATGAGTTTGATAGGAGCAAGGAAGTGGAGGATATGGAAAGCGTGGCTCGTATTATGGACTTGATGAGACAAGCAGCGGAGCAACAGAACATAATAGCCGAGCAACAAGTTCTTGACGCCTTAGCTATCAAAAGACTCTAGGCTAAAGTGGATGAATTAATGGCCAATTTCCAAGAAGAACCTCAACTCGACGAAGAGAGCGAGTTCCCACCAGAAGATAATTTTGAAGAAGCCGATATAATGAGCCAATCTTGGCTAGAAGAACAAGCTCAACTAATAAAATCTCATGAGTTTCTTCGTGATGGTTTTTCAAATATGACAGAGTAACTGAGAGAAGGAAGAACTGAGCTCAGGCAAGAGATAAACCAATTTGGCTAAGATATCCATGACCTGCAGGCTCAATTGAATAAAAAGGTTGAGGTTTTTGATGCCTTACCATCAATATTTGTGGATACAGGCCAACTTGTGGAGCGGAAAGGGGAAATCCAAATATTCGACCAAATTATTAATGATGTCAAGTTTGATGAAGAGTATAAAATAGAGGATGTCAAAAATAATGCAATTTTTGAATTGGAGCGTATTGGACCTCATTCTAAGCACTTTTTAACATTGTATTTGGTTGGTGACGTGTGAATTGATCCAGTCGAGCATATAGAGGAGTCAATGGATGAGGAACAAAGTGTTTATATTCTTAAATTTGTGATGCCAAGGAGACAAAATGACATCCCTCACCTAAGGGCCAAGAAGTGCAAGATGCGATACCTACTGTTTGGTCCCTTCATTTTTACACCACCACCCCATGAACGTGACAGAAAAATTGGTGCAAAATTGGGGACGCAATTCATATCCTCAAAGTGGAAGAAAAAGTTGTGAAGGAGCAGAGTCGTTCCACGACTATAAATAAGGCGCTTGTTGTGAGGCAACCCAGCCTGTATATCTTTTCATTATTTTTTAGTGTCAGTTTTATGTTGTTTTTATTTTGTAGATAGGGGAAGTCTGAGTACCCAAAAGTTGAAGCTGAGGGCCTGTTTGAGCTTAAGTGTGGGGTCTCATGGAGTATTTCTCACCCTTGTTTTAATATTTTTCTTTGCGATCATGCATCGAGGATTATGCATAACATAAGTGTGGGGTGGGGAAACTACTTTCTGAGGTGTAATTGTATAAAATTATTATTTTTTAGAAAAATCTCGGACTTTTCCCAGCGATGGATTTGTTGGACAATTTTCTTGAGGGATAAAATCCGATTTAAAAGCGCCAAAAAGATAGTATCCCTTGGTTTTTCTTTGGGAAACGGTTCTTTTCCAAGAGTGTAGCTTGAACCGGGCACTTTAAATTATTTTTGTTTTTCTTATAGCAATTAGGAAGAAACTGAGTAACTTAGAAATACCTTATGACATGTTTGGTGCCGGCATATTAAGTTATGACATGCATTGTGCTTTCCCTTATATTTGGTTTGACATGTGATGCCTGAGTAAAAATGAAAAGCCTATTTTGTGACGCCTTAGTTCATTTGCTTGACTTATATGCTACATAGTGCAATATTGCTTAATGCTCTCAATTTTGTGTGTATACTTGACTTGAGAGTTGAAAAAAACCGCTGTGATTGAGTCATGTGCAACGTGTGAGTGAGGTTTAGTGATTTTCTATGCTATCCTGTGTAGTCTAGAATTTGCCCCGTGTGTTAATCGAAGTGAAATTGTAAGTTATGCTAGTCTAGGAGATGACGTAGGCATTTTCTTGCTTGATCATTGATGTGCTTGTCACATGAAAATTAAAAAAAAAATTCCATTGCTAGCCCCGTTGAGCCGTTTGACCTTTTCTTTGGTACCCACATTACAAGTCATACCCCTATGTTGTTCTTAAATTGATATTTTTACACCTTTTCCTCCTAAAGCACTTAGTCTCTAAAAGAAGTAAGGTGAGATATTGATGATTAACTTTTGAGTGGAGCCATGGAAAGACTTGTTAGTGCACTAAGAATTGTATTCAAGAGTCACTAGCCATTGAATCTTCATGTATGAAATGTGTGTAGGAAAACAAAGAGTGATAGTAAAAGCATGTACAATAAGATACACACCTCCAATTTCGATTAATTTGTGCTAGTGAAAATATAGAAGTGCTTAATTGAAAAAAGGATATGTTGAATATGAATTGTGGCAAGGGAATCGATTGACAAGAATATGTGTTGATTTGTGAAGGTAGTGTATTAAAGTGCTTAGGAGGGTTAGTCACTATTCCTAATTTTATCTTACCCGTCCCTTAGCCTACATTACAACCTTAAAAGTCCTGATTGATCCTAGATTTGGCTAACTTGAATTAGTGGAGATCTATACTAAGGGCAAGCTTATGGTACGACCACTGGATACATATGAATTCTTTGTGAGAGTGAGTGAATTTGTTCAATTGTGTGATGTCCTTAAATAATGTTCAAAAGAATATTTGAATGTGTGGACTATTATATTCACTCTTTTGTTGTTGGTGAGGGCACATGATCTCATGAATGATTGGTAATATTGTAATTTTTTTGTTGGGTAGGTGCGTGAATTGAGAGGGCTTAGTAGTTGCAAGTCGACTCTTGAGGTTGGGTGGTTGCAATTGGGTTGATTCGTGTGATTGATTAAATTGTTATACTTGGGCATGTTTAAAGAAGGGAAAGAATGTGAAATTTCGTATGTTCATACTTGATCGCCGGTATCGATCATAGTTAAGGGGTAATGTGTGTGATTGAAAAGTAAAATACTCCATTTTAATAAAATGCGTACGTGTTGAAGGGTAGTAGATTGTCCCATTGCTCGAGGACGAGCAAGAGTCTAAGTGTGGGGTGTTGATGCATGGCTAGAATTCATGGTTTTAAAGCATTATGTGCCTTACATTTGATGTGCATTAATGATAAAAATACACGTCGTATGTGCATAATGGAGTCTATTTCATGTGTAGGTGAATTGGAGATGGAAGCCGAGCTAAATGGATGCATAAACGTCAAAATACACTCAAGAGTCGAAAAGGAGTGACCCGAGCTATAGCTGGGCGTTTGGGGCTTAAATCCAGGCCTGCCCGGGCTATAGCTGGGCGTTTGGGGCTTAATGCCTGGGGTCCCTGGTCGGTCCAATCCGAGTTTTGAAGGTTTTAAGTGTTTCCCGGTTTGAATAGAAGTTTCCTACACGTTTAGGGTTTGTCCCAAACTTATAAATAGACCCAAAAACACAAATTTGGAGGGAGATTAACGTAGAGATTCACGTGAGGGGATTTGACGTGGAGGAAAACACACCACGCTTGAAGGAGGCTTCTACCTAGTTTTTCTTCTTTTCTCTTCCTTTAATTTCATAGTTAATTAGTTCTAGAGTTTTGGGTGCTACATGAACGTTGTAGTTTGAAGCTTAAATTGTTCTTATTATTTTATCATATTGGTTTATTTATTCAATCTTGCACTTAATTATTTGATTGCTTGATCACCAATTGAATACTATCTATGAATCTAGGATTGAACTCGGGAGAGGGAATTCTAGATTGCATATAAGATTGGGTAGAGCAAGATCTTAACCCTTCAGGGGAGCGGATTTGCGGTTAGGATAGGAATATACCTAATCGCCTTGCTTGGTTATTATACGGGAATTATTAATGTGTTCTTGTTAATCCTAATTTCATAGGAATATAGGCCTTAGGTTAGCTTGAATAAGCGAGTTGTACTTTGGGAGAAGGCTACGAGTAATATTAACCTCGTCAATCAATAAACCAGATAATTTAATTAGACTATTTAAGTGGAAAACTCAACAGGATTGTTTGCTAACCCATAGCTCTATAATATCGGCTCTTATTGAATTTGTGTCTAATTTCGCCAACTTGTTTCTTTAATCTCTTAGTTTGTTGCTCTAGATAAATCTTAGTTAAATATTCATACTTTAGTGTTCGCTTGAATAGATTAATTGTTTGGGTTTAATTTAGTTGATAGTTAATCACAAGTCTCTGTGGGTACGATATCTGGACTTACAATCCTATATTACTTGTCGACCACGTATACTTGCGTGTGCGTTTGGGACCAACACCATCCTGCACGGTAAGACTACCATTGAGTTGAAAGACATCGCATCGGTTCTTCTACTCAATGAGAAGATAAGAAAGAAGCATGAAAATCAAGGGCAGGTTCTCATCACAGAAGGTAGAGGCAGGAGTTATCGAAGGAGTTCGAGCAACTATGGTAGATCCGGAGGTTGTTGGAAGTCCAAGAACCGATCCAAATCAAAAGCCAGAAGTTTCTACAATTGTGATCAACCAGGTCACTTCAAAAGAGATTGACCAAATCTAAGGAAGGGCAGAGGTTAAACCAGTGGCCAGAATAATGACATCAACACAACCGTTGTGGTGCAAACAATGATAATGTTGTTCTCTTCATAAATGACGAAGAAGAAAGCATGCATTTGGCAGGTACAGAGTCGGAATGGGTGGTTGACACAACATCATCTTACCATGCCACACCGGTAAGAGATCTTTTTTGCAGATATGTAGCAGGTGATTTTGGCACTATGAGAATAGGTAACACAAGTTACTCAAATATTGCAGGGATTGGTGACATTTGTATCAAGACAAATGTCGGATGCACATTGGTTCTAAAAGACGTGTGATATGTACCTGATTTGTAGATAAACTTGATCTCGAGTATAACTTTAGACCGAGATGGATACGAGAACTATTTTGAAAATCAAAAGTGGAGACTCACCAAAGGATCATTGGTGATTGCAAAGGGAGTTGCTCGTGGCACGTTGTACAGGAAAAATGCACAAATATGCCAAGCTGAATTAAATGCGGCACAAAATGAGATTTCTGTAGAATTGTGGCACAAAAGAATGGGTCATATGAGCGAGAAAGGATTGCAGATTATTTCTTGGAAATCACTCATCTCTTTTGCCAAAGGTACAATGGTAAAACCTTGTGATTACTGTTTATTTGGTAAGCAGCATAGAGTCTCATTTCAGACATCGTCTAAAAGAAAATTGAATATGCTTGATTTAGTATATTCTGATGTTTTTGGTCCAATGGAAATTTAATCGATGGGTGGTAACAAATATTTTGATACTTTTATTGATGATGCTTCACGTAAATTGTGGGCTTACATATTGAAAACCGAAGATCAGGTGTTTCAAGTGTTCCAGGAGTTTCATGCTCTAGTGGAAAATGAGACAGGTCGAAAAGCTAAAGCGTCTCCTAAGTGCCAATGGAGGTGAGTACACTTCAAGAGAATTTGAAGAGTATTGTTCAAGTCATGGGATTAGACATGAAAAGTAGTTCATGGAGCCCCACAACACAATGGCGTAGCTGAGAGGATGAGCCGCACCATTGTTGAGAAGGTGAGAAGCATGCTCAGAATGGCTAAACTGCCTAAGTCATTTTGAGGTGAAGTAGTTCAGACATCCTGTTACCTGATCAATATGAGTCCATCAGTTCCATTAGAGTTTGACATCCCAGAGAGAGTTTGGACCAACAAGACGGTGTCCTACTCACATCTAAAGGTCTTTGGTTGCAGAGCTTTTGCACATGTACCAAAGGAGCAGAGAACAAAGCTGGATGATAAATCTGTTCCCTTCATATTCATCAGATATGGAGATGAAGAATTCAGATACAGATTATGGGATCCTGTAAAGAAGAAGGTCATAAGAAGCAGAGATGTAATCTTCTGAGAAAGTGAAGTTGGAACTGCTGATAATATGTCAGAGAAGTACAAGAATGGTATAATCCCTAACCTTGTTACCATTCCTTCTACTTCTAACAATCCCATAACTGCAGAAAGTAGGGCCGACGAGGTTGCCGAGCAGGGGGAGAAACTTGATGATGATGTCAAGCAAGTGGAGCACCCCACTTAGGGAGAAGAACAACCTCAACCTATGAGGAGATCAACAAGGCCAAGGGTAGAGTCATGCAGGTACCCTTCCATAGTGTATGTCCTCATTAGTGATGAGCGGGAGCCAGAAAGTCTTAAGGAGATGTTGTTCCATACAGAAAAGAACTAGTGGATGAAAGCCATGTAAGAAGAATGAAATCTCTACAGAAAAATAGCACGTACAAGCTAGTTGAACTTTCAAAGGGTAAAAGACCACTCAAATGCAAGTGGGTCTTAAACTCAAGAAAGATGGAAACAACAAGCTGGTCAGATACAAAGCTCGATTGGTGGTTAAAGGCTTCGAACAGATGAAAGGTATTGCTTTTGATGAAATTTTCTCACATGTTGTCAAAATAACTTCTATTCGTACAATCTTGAACTTAGCAGTTAGCCTAGATCTTGAAGTGGAGCAGTTGGATATGAAAATTACATTTCTTCATGGAGATTTGGAAGAGGAGATTTATATGGAGCAGCCAGAAGGATTTGAAGTAGCTGGAATGAAACACATGTCGTGTAAAGTGAATAAGAGTCTTTATGGGTTGAAGCAGGCACCAAGGCAGTGTTATATGAAGTTTGACTCATTCATGAAAAGTCAAACATACATAAAGACCTATTCTTATCCATGTGTATACTTCAAAAGATTTTCTGATAACAACTTTATTATATTGTTATTGTACGTGGATGACATGTTTATTGTAGGACAAGACAATGAGCTGATTATAAAGTTCAAGAGAGATTTGTCCAAGTCATTAGATATGAAGGACTTGGGCCCAGCACAACAAAATCTGGGGATGAAGATAGTTCGATAGAGAACAAGAAGAAAGTTGTGGCTATCTCAGAGAAGTACATTGAACGTTTACTAGAATGCTTCAACATGAAAAGTGCTAAGCTAGTCAGCACACCTCTTGTTGGCCATCTCAAGTTGAGCAAGAATATGTGTCCTACAATAGTGGAGGAGAAAGGGAATATGGCTAGAGTTCCTTATTCTTCAGCAGTCGGAAGTTTGATGTATGCAATGGTATGCAACAAACCTGATATTGCTCATGCAGTTGGTGTTGTTAGCAGGTTTCTTGAAAATCCTGGAAAAGAACATTGGAAAGCAGTCAAGTGGATAAGCAGGTACCTAAGAGGTACTGTAGGAGATTGCTTGTGTTTTGGAGGATCTGATCTAATTTTGAAGGACTACACAGATGTTGATATGGCGGGTGATATTGATAATCGTAAATCTACTACTGGATACATGTTCACATTTTAAGGGGGAGCTATATCATGGCAGTCGAAGTTGCAGAAATGTGTAGCACTCTCTACAACTGAAGCAGAATATATTGCCACTACTGAAGCTGGTAAGGAGATGGTATGGCTGAAACGATTTCTTCAAGAACTTGTATTGCACCAGAAGGAATATATAGTCTATCGTGACAGCCAAAGTGCAATAGACTTGAGCAAAAATACCATGTATCATGCAAGGAAAAAACATATCGACGTGAGATATCACTGGATTCGAGAAAGAATAGAGGATGGATCTATGCGGTTCCAGAAGATCTATACAAGTGAGAATCCTTCGGATATGCTGACCAAAGTGGTACCAAGAGACAAATTCGAGTTATGCAAATAACTTGTCGGCATGCACTCAAACTAGCAACCCCGATGTTGCCTCCTTCAGGTGAATGGGACTGGAGGGGGAGATTGTGGGGTCTATCCCATTGGTTGGCAATAGTTGGCAATAGCTTTGTGCCTATTTTGCCTACGAATTTACTTTGGCAGAGAAGCTTGGTGGAAGATTTTACTTAGAGCCAAAGTATGCAAAGATGTGGAGGAGAATTAAGATTCTCATGTAGCACACTTGGAGCCCAAGATTATTTTCTCCTATAAAAGAGGAGCTTTCTCACTTCTTCAATTACACCAACAAAGAGAGAAGAAAGAGTAAGACATCACAGACAGGGTATAAGAAAATAGTTTGTGAGAAAAAATAGAGAGTGTGAGCGATATTGTAGTGAGGTGGGAATATCAAAAGAGGGTTATTTCTTTTGAGTATTGTAGTGGTCTTTGTAGTATTTTACTCGGGCCCGCAAAGTGTAAAATTCCTTACTATAGTGATATCAGTTGCTCCTCTTGAGGTCGTGATTTTTTTCCTTATTCATAATGGTTTCTCACGTAAAAACCTTGGTGTCGTTATCACTCTTTTATTATTGTTGATTATCATATCTCGGTGCTACGTTATTATTCCGTTTTTATTACCATGAATATTATTTCTGTAGGAGGTTTATTTCCGACAGCAACACCTTATAATTTGCTCTCGGTCATGTCTCGGTCATGTCTTTCAGGATAGAATTCAAAAGTGTGTCGTGATTTATAATAAATTTTAACTCAGTCTATGCTAAACGATCTGATTGTACTTATATTGCATTTGATTTATACTAACCCACCTGCATAGTCTATAACCAGCGTCTAGACCCCAGAACCCCAGAGCCGTATGTAGTGTTATAGTACCGGGTTACTTTCGATACAAAGTATAAATTTAATGTAAAAAATATCATAATTGCAACATATATTGGGTCTGAACGTATAACTTTAAAAATATAATAGGTACAATACTAAGAACCGTAAATGCTGAACCCATAAAATTAAAATCCTGAATCCGCCTCTGAAAACCCTAATCTACTCTAAAAAATCAAAAAACCTAAATATACATTTTCATTATTGACAAATAAATGATAATTTATCAATACGTTAACGAGATATTAATATCAGTACTATTATAATTATTGAGATATTATGAGTCGTTTATTATCCATGTCAACATTACAAGTGCATACTTTGTAATCCTTAGATATTGTAGTATCTGCACTACAGTTATGGAGCACGTTCCATGTTGTTACCATGTAATTAGTCAACCAATTGAAACATTAAGAACATTTCATAATTTTCATATATGTCATCCATTTCATGTTGTTAAAATATAGTTAAGTCAATAACAACTCATCATAACCTTTTCATTAATATATTGTTAACATTATTCATTAATTATTATTATTATTATATTAGGTCATCATTACGTTAAGTCACCAAATTCCTACTGTTAACATATTGTTTTGTCACTATTTTTAATTTTTTATACTTTAGAATGACATATTTTTCATTAAATAATATTCTTTTATTAAAAAAACTATTGTAAGGTTGTAATTTATAATAAATTAGTAGGCTATTTATAATAACCTGCAGACTAAATATAAATCTAGTATAAACACATTCAAGTTGTTTAGTATAGATTGAATTCTAATCTATTATAAATTCCGATATACTTTTCAAATTGTATACGGTCGAAATGGGAGAGCCCGATTTCGAGGTCTTAATCGAACCCTAAAGTTGAGTTCGGGCAACTCGAAGAAGGGATTGGGTCCGGCTGAAAGATGCGCACCTCAGGGGAGCAAATCGGAGGCCCAACATGTTCTGCCTCGAGATAGTATCGTCTCGAACACACTCAAGAAAGAGCGAGAATTTCTCAGGGGCATAAAGGTCAAGGCGTAAATTTCGGGATAGATTCGTACAAATCCGTACTAGGTAGTTATACAGCTGTACCAATAGGATTTTTTACTGTAAATAGAAATGTACATTATTTAGGGTTTCCCCTCCTATATAAAGGGGACCTCAATCATTTGTAAGAATCATCTTATCACTGCAAAATGAATATATTATCTTATTTTTCTCGTTTATTACGCTTCAGAATTGTTCAGCTTTAAAGCTCTTACTTTATTATTCTTGCTTTAATTATCTCTAACCCATCTCGAGGTCGTCGAGAGCATCGAGCTCGAGGTCTCCGCTGCTCTAGTAACATTGGTTTGGTTCATCAGTCCTACTCATTTAAACTCTATATTATTTGTTTATTAATTAGTATTGAACTAAATCACATATTTTTAAAACCACGTAAAACAGAAATATATCCTAAAAAGGCGTGATCGAGAGCAATTTATAAAATGTTGCTTCAGCTAAAAGGAATGCAACATAAGCACATCCAGATCATATGGTATAAAGTGGGTTAAAATATATTATAGATTACGACACACTTTTGAAATTTATCCTAAAATGACGTGACTGAGAGTAATTATAAGGTGTTGCTTCACGTTATGGAAATGCAATATAAGCATACTAGGTCATTTAGTACAGACTGAGTTAAAAGCTATTATAGATCACAATACATTTGAAATTTATCCTAAAAAGATGTAACTGGAAACAATTTATAATATGTGTCCAAATTAGCAAAAAAGTGACAGCTTCACCCTAATCGTGGAGCCAATTGGAGTTCGGCTCCACGATTGAAGTCCACCAACGTGGGCTGCTTTTTTCTACTTCTTCTTCTTTGGTTGCAAGATATATATATCATGATCTTCCTTCCACTAAAACATGGTGTAATATGTTGTAGTCTTCTCCTTCACCTAAAGGGCATTATTATAGACTGAGTTAAAATCTCTATCATAGATCACGAGACACTTCTAAAATATATCATGAAAAACCGTGATCGAGAGCAATTTATAAGGTATCATTTCACTTAAAAGGAATGCAATATAAGAATATCCAGTTCGTTTTGTGTAGACTGGCTTAAAATCTATTAAAGATCACAACAAACTTTTAAAATCTATTGTAATGTTACACCCCATATTTTTGTACATGTAAGTACACCATAACTAAATTGATATAAGTTCAAAAATGAGATCTTACATTTCACATTTTCGTACGTTAAGATTTCGTCGTAAGTTAATCGACGTAAGTTTGTGAATGAGATTAGTTTTGAGGTTATAAGCATTTATGCCACTTATAACATGCGATAAGTAAAGTACCGTGAAGGTTAAAGGGTAAACGAATCAAAGAAAATGGATTTCGTTAAATATTGTCGATTTGAGATAAAATACGATCTGAGCTATAATACCCGGTATTTATGGATTAGTGCCATACAAGGTACTACATGACCATGATAGTAAAGTATGTTAAAAGTGAGTAGTATTTTAAGTAAGTTGAGATAATTCTTAATTATGCGGGTAATTGACTAATTATTAAGTAATGGAAGATTGCCTAATTAATTAAAAAATTATTGGGTAACTAATTAAAAAGTTGGATAAGATTTAACCCTCCCCACTAACAGTAAGCCACCTCATGAAATTTTGACTCTTAAGACCTTACATTATGTGGCAAAATTATAGATATGGAATTTTGCATTTCTTAAAAAAACGTGAGTCACATATATCCACTCTTAAGAATGAGTAATATATCCATTATTAACATATCCTTTCTTAAGAAACGTGAGAGCTATATAGTCATATATCCACTCTTAAGAGAGAGTAAGATATCCATTTTTAACATATCCTTTCTTAAGAAACGTGAGAGTTATATAGTCACATATCCATTCTTAATAAAGAATCACATATCCTTTCTTAAGAAAGTGAGAGTTATATATCAGAACGTAAGATTTGGAAATTATAAGGAAGTACGGTGCAATCTTTCTCAAGAATATCATACAGATTGTCTCCTATTATTGAATGTGACTATGGAAGAGTTGAGTTAGAGGTACTCGATTTTTCATCATGCTTATGATAAGTAAATATAAGGTCTTCAGTATATCATGTGTGTACTAAGATGTGCAAGCCTCTTGATAAGGATCCTTGAGGCAAGAATACCTATCCACCTTTATGGTGATATACAATGAGAGTTTCAGAAGATAAATACAAGTTTCAACAAGCAAAAGAAGCAAGATGAAGAAGGGTACGAGGCGCCCAGTTAATGAAGGTTAACAGTATTTACAATTCAGGCAGAGGAATATAAGCTTTTTGAATTACATTCAACAGTAAAAAAGGTATGTACAATTGGCTACATCAATCTTAGTTATGCCCTTTGGGAGCTAACAGATATGGTACAGAGAAGGACGGGATATCAGGATCCTGCTGGGGTTAGAGTGACCCAAAATGGTGGATGAATTGTTTGTGTTAGTTTACCTTTCTGAAGGATATTACAAATGTTCTAATAGATCTCCTTGTGAGACACTCAGATGGTGCACTCTAAAATAGTACAGCTAGATATGAGTATCACAAAGATGGGCACTGGAAGCCTGGAAGGGATAAATATTATCTTAGTATGGCTCCCGTCCTTAGTAGAGAGATAATTCTAGACAACCCAAAGAGCCTGTGGATGGAGCAAAATGGAGCTAAAAGCAAACAAATATCTTTTTGAAGCTTTTAGAATAAAGTGATAGACATAAATGTTAGCAGGAAATAAGAAGAGAGCTAATGAAGCATTAAGAGTAGGATGTGATACATGGATGACAACGGTAGGTCAAAAGATGAAATATATTATAGAGTCTATAGTTAAGTGAAGGAAAAGACTAGAAGTGACAGGCCTTGAGACAACAAAAGAGTATAGGCCATAAAATCATATCCCCACTTCAAGAAATAAGTTCGTGACTCCAACGCAACTACCAGAAGGAAAAGTTAGATCCCAGATTAATAGAAATCAGTACGGGTTGGTGAACAAGACAAACTAAACGTGAACTAGGGACTGAGTGATTGTATAATAATCGGCATCATGAGAGTTTCAAATTTTATTTCGGCGATAATAAAATGGACAACAGAAGAAGATTCATGAGAAATTCAGAGAATGGCTATTGGGGAAGACACTTCCCTAAAGCAAGCAATGTGAGCAAAGTTAATCTTAAGGGATTATATGTGCCAGTTACACTAAGTGCCACCTGCGCGAGTAAGGAATTTCCTTATCCTTGGTACAGAAGGATTATCGCAAGGCGAGTAAGGGTCATCGATAGTGTGAGATGATGCCAATGATGAAGAGATAAAGCATCTATAGGTAGATCATCGTAGCGCTCAATATTAGTACTTCCCTAAAGGGGGAATATGGAGTGGTGTGGAATTAAGTCAGAATTAAGTGGTTCTAGTAATTATGAAATGGTAAAGGAAGAATGCGTTTTGCACTTATTCAAAGCCTACAGATATTCTACGATACCAGAGAATTATGCAAACACGACGTCAAGGAGAGGAAGTAAGGGTTCTTGTCCGATATGTTATTGATTAATACGGAGCCAGCTTGAGAGGTAAGTTAAGACAAAGGAAATAACCCGGTAAGTTAAGACAAAGGAAATAACCCAAGAAAGATTACACGGAATATTGATATGAGAATGGGCCAACGAGTAGTTAGTAGTTGATTTAGGAAGTGCCTAGTTATAGCTAGATAAGAGGATACAGACAAATCAATAGATCGTGCAAGATAAACAGAGTGAACACCAACGTGGGAAATTCAGCCTCGCAAATATGACATCGTGACCCTTGAGAAATATTCAGATAAGAGTTGGGGTAGTTAAAGGTATCGTATGAATGTTATGGAAATAAAAGAGAGTGTCACTGTGAAGACAGTCAAAATATCAGTTCAAAAGCAACAATACAAGTACAAGGGCATGGAGGTAAGAACTACAGATAATTATAGGTGAGTACGAACATCAAGAATTCCATCGGGTATGCGATGTAATAAGCTCGCAGCTTTACAAGAGTCAAAAGGTCTTCCCTAAGTACTACAATAAAGACTAGCTGAGGAAATAAGGAAAAGGCTTCAACCAAAGCATAGTGACCTAAAGAAGAAATGGTTTTGTAACAACAGTCCCACTACAAAATTGTATGCACTTCAAAAGAAAGTGGTACCTACCATGGCTAATGAGCGGGGAGTAAGATTAAAAGTAATATTCGAGACCATATGAGTTGCAGAAAAATTTCGGCATGTGTGAGAACTCAAATAAGCTAAGTATGCACGCAACAAGGGGGCAAAAAGACCAGGAAAAGAAATTGCTTACGTTTGAAGAAAGCTGAAATGTAACGAAAGGAATTATGCGATTAATGATCAGCCGTAAAAGACTACGATATAATTTAAAAGAAGGAATTGGGTCTAGGTCATAGACAAAGGATGAAATCATTAGAAGATTGTATCATGGTTTTCCATAGCGTCCATGAAAGGCTACAGTAATTACTAAACGCCATGAGCCACAGATCGGAAGATAGCTTAATCCTACGTAAAGGTTAATCAGAAGGAAGAGTAAACTAAAGGGTTACATCAACTAAGTACATAGGTACAAGAGAGATTGTACAGTAGCCATATTCTATAGCGGCTCTACGATAATGCCAGTTAGAAGTGTCCCAACCTCATAAAAAGTTATTATGAAGCTTTCACGAGATTGTGTAAAGAGGTGCATGTATTATAATAGAAGTTCAAGACGTGGATGTGAATTACACCTATGTGGATGGGACGTCATGAAATAGATCGAAGATGTGATGTGAGGCTTTAAGGTAAGTAAGGTAAAGGTGAACAATGTACGAGATACTCAAAAGCAGAAGGTTGAGAATAGTCCATACTTCGGATAGAAGTATAGAAGCGCGGGGATTCAATATCTAGGAATGATAACGGCATCGTCAGTGGCATATCTTCCAGCCTATGGTTTCTACGTACCGAGATATCTAGCCAAGAGAGTAAAGAAGAGTTAGAGATGATGTCTCTCTTGATGTTCTAGAATAACATAAGGGAATCTATGGTGCAAGCAAGTTGAAGGAAGGTTGTGAATAGTACAAATAGATATGTAGAGGTCGCAAGCTAAAATAGTAAAGCGACGAGGTTTTTATGACAGGAGTAAGGATGAGAAAGGGCGAGTAAGAAGGTGACGAGAATGGATAAGTCCTCGAGATTAAGCCCATGAAAACAAGAGAACTAATAATTTCACTAAGTTATAGAAAGTTCAGCATAGTCTGAATGAACTCAAAGAAATCCAAAGACTAATAAAATCTAGAATGGAATGCGGGTGTGATGTGATAGATAAAGGATGACGTTTGGCCTTCGATTGAGTAATGGCTTGAAGAGGATTTCATGAATTATACAGGATTAAAATACCCATGTAAGGCGAGTCATAATGGGATGCTATAAAATACGGTTATGGAAGTATAGTATCGTCCCAAGGTGGATCAATCTAATTACTCCAGATGTCCCTGATGAGATGTGAGCCCTAGCGGCAGTGTGACATAAGAGATCAAGTCATTAGTGGTAGATGATAGATCACCATTAAGGTGAATCAACAATGGATGGACAAAAGTCACAAGGTATGAGGTGAGATTAGGCTGTCATTATTAAGATGAACAAGTAACAAGGAGGCATTAAAGGACTTAGATTTATACATATGGGATAATTAACGAAAGTAACCTGTAGTTCGGTAGCAGACCTCAGTAACAATAAATTGAAGTAAGAGTTATGGTAATCAAATATGCATGGTATGCTCATAGTAATCAAATATGCATGGTATGCTCGTGTAATCGTATGTCGTGAATACATATATATTGATGCAAATGCATGACATACCCAACCAAATTCTAGCAATGGCGGTCTCTTCCGGTAGTTAACCGGTATCATATTGCCAACATGTGGCCATCTGTACAATATATATAGTCTTTTGGGCAAATAGGCCCCTTATCTCCGATTATAGCTCGAAGTCCATGCATAATATGTCATGTATGATATGAACTTTGAATGCACATAATAGACCATAACAAGAACTTAGCCAATCTTGGCTCATTGGTACTCTTATTCTCATAATCTCATAATCACCTTCGTATCGCATACAAATGTCTCGTGGAACCTCATATGTTTCTTTTTTATAAGCTTGAAACTTAACTCGACTTTTAGAAAGATAACTTAACTCTGAAGATGTTCATAAAAAACTTAAGGTGCTTCACTTAGTCCTTATACCTGATTTCTTGATAATCAGTAAAAGAAAGTATTTCCAAAAAATCAAGTGTTTTAGTAGTTTAAACATAAAAATTATATTTGAGATTTTTGGAAATCGACGTATCACTTTAGATATTTTAAAATACAATTTAACAAGGAAGAAGGAATGATCGCAAATACTAAATGCCTTTATTTTTAAGTCACACAACCCAAATACGAATAAGAATTCATATATATGGACATATAGTTAAGAAAGCCGACAAAATGACATATATAGATGTCGAATACCCTATTTAACCGAACGAGTGGAATATCAACCTAATAGCATCATGAAAATACTTCAACTTTGATCCAAATGCCTTTCACAGAAGGTCTTTCTAGCATTAGAATAGTAAAATATCACATTTGGCATCTTAGGAATTTCCCAGAATTCGTGCTAAAAGGAAGGGCAAAGCTTAGCCTTAACATACCTTTCCAACGAACGTCCGAATGCCGGTAGTTCCTTCACGAACATTGTTCCTTACGTCCTAAGCTTCGGAAACACTATATATATGCAGCTTATACGCACTTATAAGCAATTCATAATTGAGTTTAAATCGGCAGATTTTTCATATGACCCTAACTTGATGAAACGTCTGTAGAACTTTGTAAAAATGATCACAAAAGAGTTCGAAGATGATTACCTTGGAAAACCAAGTATAAAGCTTGAAGAACCAGCAAGAACAACAAATTCCTTTCTTCTAAAAATAGCTTCAAACACAGCTAATAGAAGGGGAAAACGATTGCAAAGCGTAGAGATTGCGTTTCTAGGCATGGGGACAAACTTTAACGATAGAAATCGTTGAAATCTCACCTTAATCACTCAAGAACACCATGGAACCCTCTCTTCAGCTTTCTCACTGTTTTGGGACGAAGATGAAATGTTTTGGGGTCTTAAAAGTTGAATTTTCCGACTTATACTACTTGTTTGACCCGACCATGTTCGCGACCCGGTTTCAGCCCGGACAGTCCGTGGTAAAACAGTCATAACTTCTTACTCCGATGTCGATTTGATGTGAGATTTTTTTAGTTGCAAACTAGACTCGTAGACCTTCGATTAGGTAGGTTTTGGGTCTCATAACACTTTATATATTGGTATAAATGATCTGATATATTTGACCCAAAGTTTAGAAAATTTATTAGAGAAATTTACGATAACTTTTGCCGACCTTTATCTCGCAACTTGCTTGACTCCACAAATTAATATGTGACCAGTGTGATATTATAATACCTTATAACACATTATTCTTAGCATATTAGACACTCTTAGTCTTATCCTACAGGTGCAAGTTAACTTAAACATTCCGAACGCGCGGGGTGCTACCCGAGCCATTTCTTTAACCACGAACCTTTGTTTAAGGGATTCCTTTGACCTAAAGCTTTAGTTTTTTTCCTTGATATTACCACACATTTTCAGTCTTGTTCTCTCAATGTGCTATACCCAATCATATATACCTTATATAACCACACCACATTACGTATATTACGTAAGAGAAGAGAGAAAAAAACACATGGGGTCTCACAGTCTCCCCCCCCCCCTTAAGAACATTCGTCCGCGAATGAGTCAAGTTAATTCCTTGATTTCATTTCTTTTATGCTAATACTTTATTTGCGAGGCTATATTTGTTACATTTGCAAAGCATAAATCAAATTCTGAAGATTCCAACTACTAGACTTTATATAGCTATCTCGCAATAATAAATTTAAATTGCACTTTCAAGTTATTTAAAATCCAATTAAGTTGCTGTAAAAAAATAATTGCCAATTATTTAAATACGACTCACCTTAAGTCGTAAATAGGTGGGGGTACTTCTT
>MDKI01288438.1:0-20363 GCA_005239505.1 Nicotiana paniculata
ATTAATTGATTTATTGGGACTTTTATAGGACGATATGACGAGTAAAAATCACATGCTCACAGCACTCTTCCTCATAATAGCAAAAAATGCACGGCATCACCCTTCGTGCTTTAACATTCTTCCTCACCCAAACAGCAATCACAAACAAATGGCAAGGGAGTAAACAAAATAGAAAATAGAAATCTCGGCAAGGGAACAACATCAATTAAACAATTAAATGCCGGCAAGGGAACAATAACAGTAATCTCAACATCACAGCAAGGGAGATAATCACTAAAGCAACAATGACCCGGCAAGGGTATATTTTAATAACTCTTTCTCTTTCTTTCACTTTCGTCTCATAATTTACTCTATCACTTGAGCTAATGCTCGAAAGGATTCAATTATCTCATATACCTTCACAATTTGTATTTCAACTCGAGCCAATGCTCCACGGAGTTTAAAGATCACAATTCCTTTCACATACTCGTTACAACATATAAAAATCATCAATTAAGCATGGAAGTTGTAACAAAAACCAAAGTTTTCGCAATATAAGGACTCACGGTCATGCTCGAGATCAATATGTAGATACTCGTCACCATGCCTATACATCGTACTCGACAATTAGCAAGTAGCAAATAAGACTCAACTCAACTCTTATTCCCTCAAGCTAAGATTAGACCAAACACTTACCTCAACTTCCACGGCCAAATCAATCCATAACAACTGCTTTCCCTCTCGAATTCGGAAACTCAATCAAATCTATACAATAATGACTTCATAATATCAATATATGCTAAATAAATCAAGCCTAATGCCTAATTATAGATTTCCAAACTTTCTTCCCAAAATCCCAAAAATCGACCCCGGGCCCGCTTAGTCAAAACATGATGTTCAGACCAAAACTATGTCACCCATTCACCCACGAGCCCGAATATATAATTTGTTTTCAAATTCAACCCCAAGACGAGGTCTAAATCTAGAAAAAAAAATCAAAAGGCCCTAACTCTACCCAAATCCCCAATTTTCTACCATAAATTACATGCTTTAGGCTTAGGAATTCATTAGATGTTGATGAAAAATGAAGGAAACGAGTTAAGGATTACTAACCCACGAAGTTTTGGTGAAATGAAGCTTCAATGGAAGCCTAAGGACCTTGGAGAAGAAGGAGTTCATGAGAACTTAATGAAATCCCGTAGCTACTATTTCTGAAAATAAAAAGATATAACTGGCGAAAATGCCCTGCGCGTTCGCGACAGGCAGGTCGCATTCGTGAAGGGTAGAACTTGGTAGACTATCACATTCGGTGAGCTGAGGGATGCGAACGTGAAGAGAAAAAGGTTGGTGGTCTAGGAATTGGTCTATGCGAACGCGTGGAACCTTACCCGAACGCGGTGAAGGAAGCTGCAAGGCTACGCATTCGCGAAAGGGTGTATGCGAATGCGAAGAGGAAAAGAGGGCTAAGTCCCCAGGGTCAACAACTCTGCGCGCGAGTGTAGGGGTGCGTACACGAAGAAGGAAAGACTCAGAGCTTCACGAATGCGGAAGAGGCGTCGCGAACGCGAAGAACAAATGGACCTGCAACTGCTAAAGCCAATTTCTGCAATTTTTCTAAGTTCGAAAACATTCCGAAACACTCCTAACCAATCACATGCACTAACTCAACAACATCCTACAAACTTAACCATGCGATCAAATCGCCAAAATAACATCAACACAACGAATCAAACCTCAAAATCACTAGTTTTTCTTCAAACTTCATAAACTTTTAAATTCAGAGTTTTAAGTTCGAAACACGTCAAACGACATCCAATTTCAACCAAACATCACAAAAATATCTTAAATCACATATAAGACCTTTATCGGGCGCCGGACCCAAAACACGGGCCCGATACCAACGCGTTCTAACAAATTTTCATTTCAATTTTCCTTAATAATTTCAGAAAAACAATTTTACTCAAAAATTCATTTCTCGGGCTTGGGACCTCGAAATTCGATTCCGGGCATACGCCCAAGTCCCATATTTTCCTACGGACTCTCTGGGACTGTCAAATCACGGGTCCGGGTGCGTTTACCCAAAATATTGACCGGAGTCAAATTTACTCATTTTAATATCAAATCTTAGCATTTTTCACAGAATTCATTTAAGTTTTCTGGCTACGCGCCCGGACTATGCACGCAAATTGAGGTGACTATAAATGAGGTTTCCAAGGCCTCGGAAGCACGGAAAGGACACATTCTCCACCTCTAAAACAACTGGGAGAGGATCGGTTGTTGGGTACAGATTTGGTTTAGGAGGCCTTGGACAAGGTCAGGCATTCAGGATAGGCTTCGTACAGCTCAGTACAGGCAAAAGAGTTATGCAGATCGCAAGGTTCGAGATGTGGCTTTCATGGTTGGTGAGCGAGTATTGCTCCGAGTGACGCCTATTAAGGGCGTGATGAGATTTGGGAAGAAGGGCAACCTTAGCCCTAGGTTCATTGGTCCATTTGAGATTCTTGATCGAGTGGGATTGGTGGCTTATAGACTTGTATTTCCTCCTAGCTTATCAGTCGTACATCCAGTTTTTCATGTTTCCATGCTTCAGAGGTATCACGGAGATCCAACCCACGTGTTAGATTTTAGCACTGTCCAGTTGGACAAGGACTTATCTTATGAGGAGGAGCCGATAGCTATTCTAGACCGGCAGGTTCGTCAATTGAGATCAAAGAGTTTCCCTACTGTTCGTGTTCAGTGGAGAGGTCAGCCTCCTGAGGCATCGACTTGGTAGTCCGAGTCCGATATGCGGAGCCGTTATCCTCATCTATTCTGGGACTCAGGTACTTCCTTCTTCTGTCCGTTCGAGGACGAACAGTTGTTTTAAAGGTGGAGAATGTGACAACCCAAAGGGTCATCACCTGTTTCTTACCCATTCCGTGCTTCCGAGGCCTTGAAAACCTCATTTATAGTCGCCTTGAAATGAAAATTTGTTAGAACGTGTTGGTATCGGGCCCATATTTTGGGTCCGGCACCCGATACAGATCTTATATGTGATTTAAGATATTTTCATGATGTTTGGTTGAAATTGGACGTCGTTTGACATGTTTCGGACTTAAAACTCTGAATTTAAAAGTTTATGAGTTAGTGCATGTGATTTGTTAGGAGCCCCGAGGGATCGGGAGTGTTCCGGAGGTGTTTCGAAATGTTTTCGAACTTAGAAAAATTGCAGAAATTGGCTTCAGCAGTTGCAGGTCCATTTGTTCTTCGCGTTCGCGACGCCTCTTCCACGTTCGTGAAGCTCTGAGTCTTTCCTTCTTCGCGTCGCACCCCTACACTCGTGTTCACGTAGAGTTGTTGACCTTGGGGGACTTAGCCCTCTTTTCCTCTTCGCGTTCGCATACACCCTTTCGCGAACGCGTAGCCTTGTAGCTTCCTTCACCGCGTTCGTGTAAGGTTCCACGCGTTCGCATAGACCAATTCCAGGACCCCCGGCCTTTTTCTCTTTGCGTTCGCATCCCTCAGCTCGCGAACGCGATAGTCGGCCAAGTTCTACCCTTTGCGAACACGACCTTCCTGTTGCGAACGCGAAGGGCATTTTCACGCAGTTATATCTTTTTATTTTCAGAAATAGTAGCTACGGGATTTCATTAAGTTCTCACGAACTCCTTCTTCTCTAAGGTCCTTAGGCGTCCATTGAAGCTTCCTTTCACCAAAACTTCGTGGGTTAGTAATCCTTAACTTGTTTCCTTCATTTTTCATCAACATCTAATGAATTCCTAAGCCTAAAACATGTAATTTAGGGCGGAAAATTGGGTATTTGAGTAGAGTTAGGGCCTTTTTGATTTTTTTTCTTGATTTAGACCTCGTCTTGGGGTTGAATTTGAAAACAAATTATATATTCGGGATCGTTTGTGAATGGGTGACATAGTTTTGGTCCGAACCTCGCGTTTTGACTAAGCGGGCCCGGGGTCGATTTTAGGGATTTTGGGAAGAAAGTTTGGAAATCTATAATTAAGCATTGGGATTGATTTATTTAGCATATATTGATATTATGAAGTCATTATTGTATAGATTTGATTGAGTTGGAGCCGAATTCGAGAGGGAAAGTGGTTGTTGTGGATTGATTTGGCCGTGGAAGTTGAGGTAAGTGTTTGGTCTAACCTTAGCTTGAGGGAATAAGAGTTGAGTCTTATTTGCTACCTGCTAATTTTCAAGTACGATGTATAGGCATGGTGACGAGTATCTACACATTGATGTCTAGCATGAACGTGAGTCCTTATATTGCGAAAATTTTGGTTTTTGTTACAACTTCCATTCTTAATTGATGATTTTTATAGGCTGTAATGAGTATGTGAAAGGAATTGCGATCTTTAAACTTCGTGGAGCGTTGGCTCGAGTTGAAATACAAATTGTGAAGGTATATGAGATAATTGAATCCTTTGGAGCATTGGCTCAAGTGATAGAGTAAATTATGAGACAAAAGTGAAAGAAAGAGAAAGAGTTATTAAAATATACCCTTGCCGGGTCATTGTTGCTTTAGTGATTATCTCCGTTGCTGGGATGTTGAGATTACTGTTATTGTTCCCTTGCTGGGATTTAATTGTTTAATTGATGTTGTTCCCTTGCCGGGATTTCTATTTCTATTCTGTTTACTCCCTTGCCCTTTGTTTGTGATTGCTGTTTGGCTGAGGAAGAGTGTTAAAGCACGAAGGGTGATGCCGTGCATTGTTTGTTATTGTAAGGAAGACTGTTAAAGCACGAAGGGTGATGTCGTGCACTGTTTGCTATTGTGAGGAAGAGTGATAAAGCACGAAGGGTGATGCCGTGCACTGTATGTTGAGATTGCTGTTATCGTTCCCTTGCCGGGATTTAATTATTTAATTGATGTTCCCTTGCCGGGATTTAATTGTGTAATTGATGCTCCCTTGCCGGGATTTCTATTTCTAATCTGTGTACTCTCTTGCCCTTTGTTTGTGATTGTTGTTTGGGTGAGGAAGAGTGTTAAATCATGAAGGGTGATGTCGTGCACTGTTTGCTATTGTGAGGAAAGAGTGTAAAGCACGAAGGGTGATGCCGTGCCATACGATGTACCATTCCGTACAGATATTCATAGATTATACTGTGAGGAAAGAGAGTAAAAGAACGAAGGGTGATGCCGTGCCATGATTTACATTGATTACATTATACATTGCATAGTGAGGACGAGAGTAAAAACACGAAGGGTGATGCCGTGCAAGTTTGTGATTTTCTGATTCTTGTTGATATTCTGGTTCTGTTGCTTCTGTCTGTATTTGAGGTTTCCTATTTGAAACTACTATCTCCCCACAATATGTTCCACCTTTCTTTATTGATTGATTACTTCCTATATTTCTTTCTGTTGTATATATATATTCGAACTACACAGGTTTATTTGGTGGTCTGGTCCTAGTCTCGTCACTACTTCACCGAGGTTAGGCTAGGCACTTACCAGCACATGGGGTCGGTTGTGCTGATACTACACTCTGTGCAAAGCACATATCCAGGTCTTGGACAACAGCAGTAGTGCGGGAGCAGGCCTTCAGTCTAGCGAGATACCGAGGTAGCCTTGCAGGCGTCCGCAGGCCTGATGTCTCCTCTATCTATTATTTCAGTATGTTATCTCATTGCACTCGATACAAACAGTTGTGTTTTCTTTCAGACGATTGCATTTAGTACTCTTAGTAGTTTGTGAATATTGTGACACCAGTCTTGGGTAGAGGCTTATGTTGAATTTTTCGCATTTCTATTCAGTTTTTTTCTATAATTTAAGAATTTTGCTTTATTATTAAATTCTATTGCTTGCATGTGATTGCTGATATTTGATAAAAGAGGTAATTTGTTAATGAAAAAGGTAATTAAGTTTTGGCTTACCTAGCTCCCACTAGTAGGCGCCATCACGACCCCCGAGGGTGGGAAATCCGGGTCGTGACAAGTTGGTATTAGAGCTCTAGGTTGCTTAGGTCTCACAACTCACAGATAAACTTGGTAGAGTCTGAGGGATCGGTACGAAGACGTCTGTATTTATCCCCCTGAGGCTGCAAAGCTAGGAATAACTCCACATTTCTTCATCTCCATCGTGCGAATTTATTCTATCATTGATGATTGAACTTGCCTACTCTTGTCCTCTCACAAATCTCGACAACACGCAGAACGTCTACGACCGAACCAGAGATGAAGCACCAGTGACAGCTACGATCAAAGGAAGAGACATAAGCAGAGCACAGTCTAAAGCTCGAACATCAGCACTTATTGTACAGTTTCAAATAGATCTAGATGCGGAGGTTAGCTCAGTCAGTATATGTTGAACTAGTTCAGATTCCAGAAGGATTTATAGCTACTCTATGGTTGCAGGATGCACTAGTCCGCTTATTGAGGTTGGACAACTTACCAAACAAGTTCCACTCCATTTTAGTAGTATATCTTTTGAAGACCCAGATGATTTTCTTGACCGCTTCCGTGAAGTATTGCACACCATTGGAATAATTGTAAAGAAACGGGGTTGATTTATATGAGCTGTGAAGTTTAACATCGTGGATTATCAGGTATTTTGACCTATGACTTTGTGCCACGTGGGGGAAGTCAACTACCAAGGAATAGATTGTGAGGCCGCATGTCATATCGATTTTGGTTTGGAATGTATAAGGCCGGGAATTTTTGCGAGGGAGCTAGGAATTTCGGACGAACTCAGGACAGGCTGATACTTTATGTCGGCTGGTGGTAGAAATTTCCCTAGACTTGGGAGAGTCATATTTCATCAGAGCACTCAGGCTACGTGCCCCATTGCAGCTACAACTCAACTACATGAGAACCTAGGGAAAAAGGAGTCGGAATGTCAAAAGTGGAGGTTAGATTCCTAGAGCTGGAGACCTAGTCTGTTGATATGTTTTCTATGGTATGGATGAGGCCGTTACATTAAATGTTTTCACTGAAAGAACAATCTCTAATAATTATAAAGTAATGATTTTCTGAACTTAATTCAGTTATGCTTATCTAATAAAATTCTTCTAATATGCTCCTTTTTCGGTTGAGCTTCGTAACAAATCTACTTATGTGAACACTTGTATTGAGAAATTCTGTGGGGTGAACTGTGTTTACCATTACGTGCTGAAATTTTGCTTAACGGAAAATGTTTAAATGAAGGAAATGGAATATTTCGAGTGGCACGATATGCATATTACTTGTGAATTAAATTTTGTTTCTTTTACTATAAGTACTGGTGGGAAGTCATGCTTGTTAAAGACTCATGTATAGAAATAAGAGTAATAATAATAATATTAATTAATTAATAAATAAATAAATAAATAAACTAATTACCCATCTGTGTGAAATTTTCTAAATTCGTGCTAATTATGGAGCCTTAACTTACAAGGTAGGCGCCGCTCTAGGTGGCGTTAGATGAGGCACATTATTTTGGGTAATTATGAGGTCTTCAAGCATCGTATCTCGATATCAGTATTGTGAAGGAATTGGAGGAGCAGTTACAGGATTTTCTAGGTAAAGGTTTCATTAGGCCTAGTGTCTCTCCTTAGGGTGCTCCATATTGTTTTTCAAGAAGAAAATATGACTTGATGAGGATGTGTATTGACTACCGGTAGTTGAATAAGGTTACTATTAAGAACAAGTATCATTTCCCCAGGATTGATGATTTATTTGACCAGCTTCAGAGTGCTTCAGTGCTTTCCAAGATTGACTTGAGATCTGGTTACCATCAGTTGAGGATTAGGGCATCCGATGTCCTTAAGATAGCTTCCCGCACTCGGTAGGAGCATTACGAGTTTTTGGTCATGTCGTTTGGGTTGAAAAATGCCCCAGCAGCTTTTATGGACTTGATGAACCGAGTGTTCAGGCCTTTTTTGGAATCGTTCATGATAGTCTTCATTGATTATATATTGATATATTCACACAGGCAGGAGGAGCACGAGCAACATCTCAGAGTGGTTCTTCAGACTCTGAAGGATACTCAGCTATATGTAAAATTTTCAAAGTGTGAGTTGTGGTTGAGTTCAGTAGCATTCCTGGGTCATGTTGTGTCGGCATAGGGTATTCAGGTAGACCCGAAGAAGATTGAGGCAGTCAAGAACTGGCCTAGACCAGCATCAACTACAGAGATTCGGAGTTTCTTGGGATTGGCAGGCTACTATCGTCGGTTCGTGGAGGGGTTCTCATCTATCGTAGCCCTGATGACCAGGTTTCCCCAGAAGGGTGCCCAAATCAGATGGTCGGATGAGTGTGAGGCGAGCTTTCAGAGGCTCAAGACGGCTCTGACTACGGCACCGATACTGGTTTTGCCCACAGGTTCAGGACCTTATACAGTCTATTGTGATGCTTCCCGTATTGGGCTTGGTGCAGTGTTGATGCAGGATGGCAAGGTCATTGCTTATGCTTCGAGGCAGTTGAGATTCATGAAAAGAACTATCCAGTGCATGATTTGGAGTTGGCAGCCATTGTTCACGCATTAAAGATTTGGATGCACTATCTGTATGGCGTGGGGTGTGAGGTGTTCATGGATCATAAGAGTCTTCAGTACATGTTCAAGTAAAAGGAGTTGAATTTGAGGCATAAGAGCTGGTTGGAGCTGTTGAAGGATTATGATATTACCATCTTATATCACCCGGGGAAGGCCAATGTGGTGGTCGATGCTTTGAGTAGGAAGTCAGCTAGTATGGGCAGTCTTGATTTTATTCCTTTCAGTCAGAGGCCGCTTGCTTTGGATGTTCAGGCTTTGTCCAATCGATTTGTGAGGTTGGATATTTTTTAGCCTAGTCGAGTGTTGGCTTGTACAGTCGCTCGTTCTTCATTATTGGAGTGTATCGGTGACCGTCAATTTAATGATCCCCATTTGTGTGTCCTTAGAGACACGGTGCAGCGCGGAGGCGCCAAGCAGCTGACCTTAGATGATGATGGTGTTTTGAGATTGTAGGGGCGAAGTGGGAGAGGATCACTATGGACTTCCGTTGACCCGGAAGAAGTTCGATGCAGTTTGGGTCATTGTTGATAGGCTAACAAAGTCAGCGCATTTTATTCCTGTAGCAGTCTCCTATTCATTTGAGAAGTTAGTTGAGATTTATATTCGGGATATTGTTCGCCTTCATGGTGTGTCGGTATCTATCATTGCGGACCGGGGCGCGCAGTTTACCTCGCATTTCTGGAGAGCAGTTCAGCGAGAGTTAGGCACCCAGGTTGAGTTGAGCACAACATTTCATCCTCAGACGGATGGACAGTCCGAGCGGACTATTCAGATATTGGAGGATATGCTCCGAGCTTGTGTTATTGACTTTGGAGGTTCATGGGATCAGTTCTTGCCGTTAGTAGAGTTTGCCTACAACAACAGCTACCAGTCGAGTATCCAGATGGCTCCTTATAAGGCTTTATATGGTAGGCGATGTCGATCTCCGGTTGGATGGTTTGAGGCGGGAGAGGCTCGGTTGTTGGGTACAGATTTGGTTCAGGAGGCATTGGACAAGGTCAGGATCATTCAGGATAGGCTTCGTACAGCTCAGTCCAGGAAAAAGAGTTATGCAGATCGCATAGTTCGACATGTGGCTTTCATGGTTGGTGAGCGAGTATTGCTCCGAGTGTCGCTTATGAAGGGCGTGATGAGATTTGGGAAGAAGGGCAAGCTTAGCCCTAGATTCATTGGTCCGTTTGAGATTATTGATTGAGTGGGAGAGGTGGCTTATAGACTTGCATTGCGACCTAGCTTATCAACTATACATCCAGTCTTTCATGTGTCCATGCTTCGGAGGTATCTCGGCGATCCAGCCCACGTGTTAGATTTCAGCACTGCCCATTTGGACAAGGACTTATCTTATGAGGAGTAGCTGGTAGCTATTCTACACTGATAGATTCGTCAGTTGCGATCCAAGAGTTTCCCTTCTGTTCGTGTTCAGTGGAGAGGTCATCCTCCTAAGGCATCGACATGGGAGTCCGAGTCTGATATGCGGAGCCGTTACCCTCATTTATTTCCCGACTCAGGTACTTCCTTCTTCTGTCCATTCGAGGACGAACGGTTGTTTTAGAGGTGGATAATGTGAAGACCCAAAGGGTCATCACCTATATTATCACCCATCCCGTACTTCTGAGGCTTTGAAAACCTCATTTGTAATTGCCTCGATTTACGTGCGCAGTCCGAGCGTGTAGCCGGACGGCTTAAATATGTGATTTTGTGAAAAATGCAAAGATTTGATATTAAAATGACTAAATTTGACTTCGCTCAACATTTTGGGTAAACGGACCCGGACCTGTGATTTGACGGTCCCGGAGGGTCCGTAGGAATATATGAAATTTGGGCGTATGCCCGGAATCGAATTCCAAGGTCCCAAGCCTGAGAAATGAATTTTTGAGTAAAATTGTTTTCTGAAAATATTTAAGGAAATTGAAAATAAAATTTGATTAGAAAGTAATGGTATCGGGCCCGTATTTTTGTTCCGGCGCCCGGTACAGGTCTTATATATGTTTTAGGCACTTTCTATAAAGTTTGGTTGAAATCGGATTTCGTTTGTCGTGCTTCGGGCTTAAAAATGGAAACCTTAATGTTTTTATGAAAATTGATAGAATTCATGGATATTGAGGTTTAATCCTATGTGTATGATGTTGTTTTGGCGATTTGATCGCACGGGTAAGTTCGTAGGATGTCGTGTGAGTAATCTGTAAAATTTGGTGTCGTTCCGAGATGTACAGGTCAGTTCGGCACGTTGTTAGCGAAGTTAGAAAACTTAAAATTTCCTAAGTTGGTTCTTGAGGTTTGGGGGTGTGATTTCGAGTTTTAGCGTTGTTTTGGGTGTTCCGAAGGCTCGAGCGAGTCCGTATTATAATTTGGGACCCGTTGGTATATTTGGTTTGGAGCCTCGAGGGCTCGGGTGAGTTTTGGATAGGCCACGAATTTAATTATTGATCTTGGAAAGGCTGTTGGTGTTCTGTTCTGCAAGCTTCGCAAATGCGAAGCCAGCATCGCATTTGCGAACAGTGCACTGGCTAGCAGTGCTCACAAATGCGAAGGTGCACTGGTTGCACAGTGATCGCAAGTGCGATCCTTCCTTCGCAAATGCGAAATCCCTCCTCCTGCACAGTGATCGCAAATGCGAAGTATTCTTCGCAATTCCCATGCAAGGGTGTTCGCAATTGCGATGCCAACCAGTGGCCTGCACTGTACAAAACCGAGAATTTTCTTCACATTTCATATTTTCTCAAACTCAACACTCCTAGGCAATTTTTCCAAAGAACAAGACTCTTCCAAATCAGTTGTAAGTAGTTTATACTCATTTCTTTCAATCATCAACATCATTTAACATGTTTTCCACTTAAAATCAATGATTTTCATGGGTAAAATTGGGTGAATTGGGTAGAACTTAAGTTTTTTCTAAAATTGGGGTTTGAGTGGGTGATTGACCTCCAAATTGAGAGATTTTTATATGGCTAGACTCGTGAGGGTTCGAGGGCTCTGAAAATGTAAAATTCACCCGACTCCGGTATGCACGAGGGGACATTCTGTGCCGTGTTTTATATTGTTATTATGCACGAGGGGACATGTCGTGCCGCATCTTTCACCGTTTAATCTGTGTTGTCATTTCCCGTTATTATTTTCAGATATTTCAGACTGTTGTTTTCGTTTCTATCATTTCAGTATTTGCTACCTCTCACCCCCAGCATGTTCTCCCCGTAATTATATTTCGGTTTAGTTTCTGCTATATTTTGAACTGCACAGGTACATTTTGTTGTCGTGTCTTAGCCTCGTCACTACTTCGCCAAGGTTAGGTTCGGCACTTACTCAGTACATGGGATCGGTTGTACTGATGCTACACCTGCACTTCTTTTATGTTGTGCAGATTACGCAGCCGGACTCGGAGGACATTAGTGGGAGTGTCTTCCAGCTTATCATAGAGGCGTCAAGGTTATACCCGCTGGCGTTCGTGGGCCTTGGCGTCTCTTCCATCCCCTTTGTATTCGATTTTGTCTTGTGTTTTTTTCCTTTAGTTTCAAAGGCAGGCATGTATTTTCTTTCAGACTTGTATTTAGCACTCTTAGACAGTTCGTGAGTTTGTGACTCCAGGTTTTGGGAAACTTTGTGTCGATATATTGTGATTGTCTTTATTTAGCTTAAACTGTATTTATTCCGCTAATTTAATTTCGAAGTGTTTTAGCTTATTCTGGAAATTTGAGATTTTTTTCATGTTAGTTTAGATATATACGTTGTCTTGTCTAGCGGGTTCAACGTTAGACGCCATCACGACCCAACGGTGGGTTTTCGGGGCGTGATATTTTCTACCCTAAATTATATGTTTTAGGCTTGGGAATTCATTAGATGTTGATGAAAAATGAAGGAAACGAGTTAAGGATTACTAACCCACGACGTTTTGGTAAAAGGAAGCTTCAATGGACGCCTAAGGACCTTGGAGAAGAAGGAGTTCGTGAGAACTTAATGAAATCCCGTAGCTACTGTTTCTGAAAATAAAAAGATATAACAGGGCGAAAATGCCCTTTGCGTTCGTGATAGGCAGGTCGCGTTCGCGAAGGGTAGAACTTGGCAGACTATCGTGTTTGCGAGCTGAGGGATGCGAATGCGAAGAGAAAAAGGTTGGGGGTCCAGGAATTGGTCTATGCGAACGCATGGAACCTTACGCGAACGCGGTGAAGGAAGCTGCAAGGCTACGTGTTCGCGAAAGGGTGTATGCAAACGCAAAGAGGAAAAGAGGGATAAGTCCCCCAAGGTCAACAACTCTATGCGAACGCGAGTGTAGGGGTGCAAACGCAAAGAAGGAAAGACTCAGAGCTTCACGAACACAGAAGAGGCATCGCGAACGCGAAGAACAAATGGACCTGCAACTGCTGAAGCCAATTTCTGTAATTTTTCTAAGTTTGAAAACATTCCGAAACACCTCCGGAATACTCTCGAGCCCTCGGGGCTCCTAACCAATCACATGCACTAACTCAACAACATCCTACGAACTTAACCGTGTGATCAAATCGCCAAAATAACATCAAAACAACGAATCAAACCTCAAAATCACTAGTTTTTCTTCAAACTTCATAAACTTTCAAATTCAGAGTTTTAAGTCCGAAACACGTCAAACGACGTCCAATTTCAACCAAACTTCACAGAAATATCTCAAACCACATATAAGACCTATATCGGGCACCGGACCTAAAATACGGGCCCGATACCAACACGTTCTAACAAATTTTCATTTCAATTTTCCTTAATAATTTCAGAAAAATAATTTTACTCCAAAATTCATTTCTCGGGCTTGGGACCTCGGAATTTTATTTCGGGCATACGCCCAAGTTGCATATATTCCTACGGACCCTCCAGGACCGTCAAATCACGGGTTCGGGTCCGTTTACCCAAAATGTTAGCCGGAGTCAAATTTACTCATTTTAATATCAAATCTTAGCATTTTTCACAGAATTTCATATTTAAGTTTTCCGGCTACGCGCCCGGACTATGCATGCAAATCGAGGCAATTATAAATGAGGTTTTCAAGTCCTCGGAAGCACAGAATGGGTAAGAAAATAGGTGATGACCCTTTGGGTCGTCACATTTCCTTTGCAAGATAAGCTTCGCATATAGATCCTTCAACCCTATTCTTCTGCTTAACAAATTGTTTGCATTTGCCAATTGTCCTACACAATTTCAGGTTAGCCAAGAACATTCACATAAATTATAAAATTACATGAAACTTATAATATTACCTCTCAAAGGGATACATCCATCTGTATTGAACAGGACCTCCAAGTCGTGCCTCGTGTACAAGGTGGATTGGAAGGTGTTCCATCACATCAAGAAAACCACATGGAAATATCTTTTCCATCGTAGTAGATGTTACACGAATGTTCTGATCCATCAGGAGTAGGTTTTCTTCCCTTAATGTGGAAGAACACAAGTCTTTGAAAAACAAACTAATCTCTGTGATGGGTTTTCAGATTCTTTCAGGAAAACCACAAAATGCAATAGGCACTAAGGTCTCCATGAAAATATGACAGTAATGACTTTTCAAATGGCTCAACTTCCCTACCTCCATATCAACTTTTTTTCCAAGATTCGGCGCATAACCATCAGGCATATTCAATTTTGTTACCCAATCACAAATTTGCCGTCTTTCTTCCAAAGTGAATGTGTAACTTGCTTAGGGCTTGAAATATCTTACCATTGTTTTCTGTTTGCAAGCATAATTCAGGCCGCCTGCAATATTGTTGTAAGTCCATTATAGCCTTCGGGTTATCCTTTGTCTTACCTTTAGCATCCATCACTATGTTGAACAAATTTTCAAAATAATTCTTCTCAATATGCATGACATTAAGGTTGTGACGGAGAAGATTATCCTTCCAATAGGAAACTCCCAAGATATACTTTGTTTTGTCCAATTATGAGTAATGTCATATCCGGGGAATCTATAAGGTGGAGTTTCAGTAACTTTACTGAAGTTCTGGACCCTCTCTCAAATTTCCTCACCTGATAGTATCGGAGGTGGAGAATCATACTCCATTTTATTCTTTTTGAATGCATTTTTCATCCTTCTAAACTCATGATCAGGAGGAAATAATTGACGATGACAATCAAACCATGATTGCTTTCGGGCATGTTTCAAAGTGAACACTTTACTATTTTTCATGCAGTAAGGACAAGCTAGCTTACCAACAGTCATCCACCCAGACAACATTCCTCACACAGGAAAATCGTTAATTGTCCAAATTAAATTAGCACGCAAATTGAAATTCTGCTTGGTTGATACGTCATATGTTTCAACACCATCGTAACACAATTGTTTTAGCTCATCAATCAAAGGTTAAAAATATACATCAATCAAACTTTTTGAATTACGTGGACCCGGGATAATATAATTTAAGAATATATATGGACTAGTTATGCACAACTCGGGTAGTATATTATAAGGTGTAAGAAAGACAGGACAACATGAATATAGTGTCGCAGATACAGAAAAAGGCGTGAAGCCATCCGCACACAGACCTAATCGAATGTTCCTTGGTTCACTAGCAAAATCTGGATATGTCATATCAAAGTGATTCCAAGCTTCTCCATCTGAAGGATGACATATAACACCAGGTGGTCTTCTATTTTCAAAGTGTCGTCTCATATGAGAAGCAGAACTCATTGAAGCATATAACCTCTTTAACCTAGGTATAAGAGGTAAATAATGCATCGCCTTGATAGCGACCATATTCCCGCTGGAAAGCCTCTTGAAACGAGGCTTGTCGCAAAATTTACAACTGTTTAAATTTGCATCATCTTTATAATATAACATGCAACCATCTTCACAACAATCAATTCTCATTGACGAAAGTCCTAACTTAGAAACCAATCTCTTTGCCTTATAGAAATCACCAGGTAAGTTGATATCAGGGTCAACTAGTTCACTCATAAGGTCAATGAAAGAGTCCATGGCTGCTTGAGAAATATTCCAATCAGATTTTATACTTAGTAATCTAACTGTAACAGACAACTCAGAGTGCGGACTTCCTTCCCTTAATGGACTACTAGCTTCCTTTAACTGTTCAAAAAAATGTTTTGCGTCATCATTAAGAGTTTGTTCAACACTTTCATTGGGATCACCCCCAAATTGCATCCCAAAAGCATCCGCAACCATATCATGAATTCTAGAATCACGATTTGTATTCTCCACTGACCTGCTACTTTCACCCGCAACCATGTTATGAAAACTCCCATTGCTACCATCGACCTCTCCATGATTATTCCACACAAAGTAATTCGTTATAAACCCCTTCCTATAAAGATAAAGTCTAACTTCATCCGGTTTTCCAAACATCATACAGTCGCACCTAACACAAGGGCACCTAATTAATCCTTCACTTTGGTATGGTGGAAGTTCCATTGCACATCTAATAAAGTCATCAACCCCTTATACAAAATCCTCCCGTAATCCCCGCCGATTAGGATAATTCCTATTGTACATCCAAGTATGATGTTCCATCTATACAAATAAAACAAGAAAAAAATAATTTAGTTAATTCATATCCTAATATTTTTTAGTTAATTAATTTCATATCCTAAAGGTTCAACTCATATCCTAAAAGTTCAATTTATATCCTAAAATTTCAATTCATACATAAAAATTTCAATTCATATAAAAAAGGCTCAATTCATATAAAAAAGGTTCAATTCATAAATTAAAAGTTCAATTCATATCCTAAAATTTCAATTTATAAACTAAAATTCCAATACATAAACTAAAAGTTCAATTCATATCCTAATCTTTTTTAGTTAATAAATTCCATATCCTAAAAGTTCAATTCATATCCTAAAATTTCAATTCATACTCAAAAATTTCAATTCATATAAAAAAAGGCTCAATTAAGGTTCAATTCATAAATTAAGTTCAATTCATATCCTAAAATTTTAATTTATAAACTAAAATTCCAATACATAAACTAAAAGTCCAATTCATATCCTAATCTTTTTTTAGTTAATTAATTCCATATCCTAAAAGTTCAATTCATATCCTAAAATTTCAATTCATACACAAAAATTTCAATTCATATAAAAAAAGGCTCAATTCATATTTGTGATGACCCAAAAGTCACCCTGTGTAAATTTAGTAAAAGTTGTGTTCTGAGGCCCTGAAAGCCTCCATTAATCACACCTCGATGTGCATGTGCAACCCGGGAGCATAGCCGGGAAGACTTTATGTGGAAATGTGTTAAACAGTTGAATTTATGATAATTAATTGAATGAAGTTGACTTTGGTCAACATTTTTGGTAAACGGGCCTGGACTCGAATTCCGAGGTCCCAAGTCCGAGAAATGAATTTTTAAAGAAAATTGTTTTCTAAAAATAATAAAGACTTTTGAAAATGAACCTTGATGTGAAATCTGTGTTACCGAGACCGTATTATGGTTCTGGAGCCCGGAATAGGTTCAATATGTGTTATGTGAGTTATCTGTAAAATTTAGTAAGAAACGGACTTGGTTTGACATGTTTCGGATCAAAAATGGAAAATTTGATACTTTATGAAGTTTGAGGAAACTCTATGGATTTTTGAGTTTAATTCATTCTTTTTGATGTTATTTTGGTAGTTTAATTACTCTAATAAGTCCCTAGGATGATTTGGGAGTCATGGGTATATTTGGTTTCGAGCCCAACGGCTCGGGTGAGTTTCGGGTAGGTGTCGGGGTGCTAAAATGCTTAAAAATATGGTATTCAAATGTTGTTTCTGGTGTCTGAGATTTTTACACTATGCGATCGCATAGGTTGCCCCGCGATCGCGTAGTGTAGTGGGAGGAGGGGGTTGTGACTATGCAATCGCACAGGCCCTTCCACGATTGCATAGGCCCTTCCGTGATCGCATAGAGTATAGAAGAGTTAGGGAGAGGGCTAGGTATTTTCCTTCTGTGGTCGCACCAATCTGTCCGCGATCGCACAGCCAAGCCCAGGGACCCTATGCGATCGCAATGCACGTGACTCAGGCCTCTATGCGATGGCAGCCCTATCTTCGCGATCGCATAGGCTTATTTCGTCCAGTCATTTAAAAGCCTAAAAACAGAATACCCATTAGGGGATTTTCATATCTTTCACCATTTTCTTCTTCTCCACTCTTCTTGGGTGATTCTTAGGAGACAATTCCACCATAGCTTCATCGGTTGTGTTCTTAACTCTAATTTCTTCCATTTTCCTTCATCAATCACTAGATTCTAGGTCTAAAAACATGAAATCAAAGGTAAAAATTGGGTCTTTTGGGTAGAGTTAGGGCTTTTGGAATTTTGGGAATTCAACCTCATTTTGGGGTCGGATTTCAAAACAAATTGAATATTCGGGCTCGTGGGGGAATGGGTGATCCGGTTTTTGTCCGAACCTCGGATTTGGACCAAGCGGGTCGGGGTCGAATTTTGCCATTTTTGGTAGAGTTATGGGAAATGTATAATTAGGCTTTGGGATTGAGTTATTGAATAATTATTTAATTCAATTATGTCTATATATTATCATTTTGGAGTCGGATTCAAGAGGAAAGGCCGTGATTGAGGCTTGACTTGCATTCTTGGAGCCGAGGTAAGTGTTTGGCCTAACCTTAGCTTGAGGGAATAGGTATAGAGTCTTATTTGCTATGTGTATTTCATGTCCAACGTATAGGTGAGGTAACGGGTACCTATATGTTGTGGTCAAGCATGCCCGTGAGTCGAATTTTGATGAGTTATTCAATGTTCTTTGATATTCTCTGTGTTGTGAATTATAGGGAACCTTAGAAGTGGTACCCTGAGGTTACTTCATGACGTAGAAAGTTATTGATTATGTGTTCGGTTGAGCGTTTCACTGTCGATATTATACTTCTGAGCGAGATTGATTATAGCTGAGTCCCTTGCCGGGACAATATAATTTTCTTGATTATTTCTATACATTTGAAATGTCGTATTGTTAAACTTTCATAACAATTGTTGTTTTTATATTATTTATGCACGAGGGAACATTCCGTGCCGAGCGATTATTATTTATGGACGAGGGAACATTCTGTGCCGAGTGATTATTATTTATGCACGAGGGGACATTCTGTGCCGAATGATTAATATTTATACACGAGGGGACATTCCGTGCCCGAACGGTTATTATTTATGCACGAGGGGACATTCTGTGACGTGTGATTTTGAGGTTATGCACGAGGGGTCATGCCGTGCCTTCTCCTGTCTATTTTACTTGTTTCGAGTTGTTACTTCCTGTTTTACTTCTACATTACCGTTAGTACTTGATTCTAGTGTTTTAGCAAGTGTTGCCCATTTTATCCCTAGCATGTTCTTCCCCATAACTGTATTTCTTGTTTATTTTCTGCTATACTATTGAACTGCACAAGTACAATTTGTTGTCGTGTCCTAGCCTCGTCACTACTTCGCCGAGGTTAGGCTCGGCACTTACTCAGTACATGGGGTCGGTTATACTGATGCTACACCTGCACTTCTTTATGTTGTGCAGATTACACAGCCGGACCCAGTGGACATCGGTAGGGGGAGTGTCCTTCAGTTCATTCCAGACGACACCGAGGTAATTCCGCAGGCGTTCGTGGATCTTGGCGTCACTTTTTATCTTTCATTCTGTCATCTATGTGTTTCCAGACAGATATATCATTTCATTTCAAACTGTTGTTTTTAGCTAAATCTTAGATTGGTCCGTGAGGTTGTGACTCCATTTCTGGGTTTTGTACTTAAAGGGATTTCTTTGTTATTAGCTATTTTATTATTTAGATTTTGTTAATGCTTCCGCACTTTATCTCAATTATCTAATCAGTGTTTGTTATTTTCACTTGTTAATAAATCAATTCAGTGATCATGTTGGCTTGCCTAGCGGGTGCAACGTTAGGCGCCATCACGGCCTGAAGGTGGGATTTCGGGTCGTGACAATATCAAAAAGGTTTAATTCATAAATTAAAAGTTCAATTCATATCCTAAAATTTTAATTTATAAACTAAAATTCCAATACATAAACTAAAAGTCCAATTCATATCCTAATTTTTTTTTTGTTAATTAATTCCATATCCTAAAAGTTCAATTCATATCCTAAAATTTTAATTTATAAACTAAAATTCCAATACATAAACTAAAAGTCCAATTCATATCCTAATTTTTTTTTTGTTAATTAATTCCATATCCTAAAAGTTCAATTCATATCCTAAAATTTCAATTCATACACAAAAATTTCAATTTATAAACTAAATTCCAATACATAAACTAAAAGTCCAATTCATATCCTAAAAGTTCAATTCATATCCTAAAATTTCAATTCATACACAAAAATTTCAATTTATACACAAAAATTTCAATTCATATAAAAAAGGTTCAATTCATAAATTAAAAGTTCAGTTCATATCCTAAAATTTCAATTTATAAACTAAATTCCAATACATAAACTAAAAGTCTAATTCATATCCTAAAGGCTCAATTTATATCCAAAAGATTCAATTCATATCCTAAAATTTCAATTTATAAACTAAATTCCAATACATAAACTAAAAGTCTAATTCATATCCTAAAGGCTCAATTTATATCCAAAAATTTAAATTTATAAATTAATATTACAATACATAAACTAAAAGCCCAATTCATATCCTAAAAGTTCAATTCATATCTTAAAGACTCAATTCATATCTTAAAGTCTCAATTCATATCCTAAACCCTAAATTCTAACTAAACTATCAAGACAATACATAATTCAAATCTAACTAGACTAAATTCAAGACTAATTAAACTAATTAGTTAATAAACTTAATTAACAAAACTAATTAAAACAAGACCTAAACCATAATCCTCAATAAAATACAATGTTCATAGAATTGAAACACTAATTAAAACAATAAACTACAATGTTGAAATAATTGAAACAAAAACTACAAAAAGATTCAAGGTTCTAGTTCAAACTTACATTTTTTTAG
>ML329857.1:0-10983 GCA_005239505.1 Nicotiana paniculata
AACATTCGAACATATAATTCTATATTTGCATTTACATCAATGGGAGGAAAGGTGGATTTCTCTGTCAACAAAACAAAGGGACCTAGAACATTCAGATTGTCTGGGCAAAATTATCATCAGATTGGAAGCCTATTGCCTCCGGAGGGATCTTCTCCAAAATTTGCACAATTGTATATCTATGATACAGAAAATGAGGTGGAAAATAGAATTCATGCTATTAGGTTAGCATAGACAATTGCTTACTCAAAATATTTTAAAATTATATTTTTTATAAGACATAATTGTTAGTTGAATTCAATATTTTTCTTTACAGCCGTGGTGAAATGAACAATCAACTTCATGCTTAAATTGTGAATGAGTTGAAGCAAATGCTTGATGACAACAATGTTCTTGCAAAGTCATTTAGAATGATAAGAGATCAATTTCAAACAGATGGCACCTCAAATGTTAGACTTAGATTTATTGGGAAAAGAGGCTCTGATGGAAGAAGATACAATTTACCAACCGTTTCATAGGTAGTTGCTTTGGTTGTAGGAGATTTTGAACAAACAAGGTCTGACAGAGATATCATAGTTGAAAGCCAATTTGGACAACTACAAAGGATAAATGAATTAAATGCAGCATACTTAGGTTTGCAATATCCATTAGTATTTTCGTATGGTGAAGATGGATACCGAGAAGATATTCCTTTAAATGATATTGATGATTCAACCGGTGGAAGAAAATGTGTTAGCACACGTGAGTATTTATCATATAAAATTCAAGAAAGGAAGGATGAAGATCCAACAATTGGGTCAGCTAGAAGATTATTTCAGCAATTCTTGGTAGACGGTTATACAATGATGGAATCTTCTCGATTGAGGTTCATTAGGCTTCATCAAAAATAATTGAGAGCAAACTTTTATAAAGGGTTACAAGATGCTGTTTTACATGGGAATATAGAACCTTCTTCTCAAGGACAAAGAGTTATACTCTCTTCCAGCTTCACGGGAGGTGCACGTTACATGTTGCAAAATTATCAAGATGCCATGGCAATTTGCAAATGGGCGGGGTACCCTGATCTGTTCATCACTTTTACTTGCAACCCAAAATGGCTAGAGATTACTAGATTTGTGGAGAGTAGGGGATTATCTCCGGAAGATCGTCCCGACATTTTAACAAGGATTTTCAAAATGAAGCTGGATCGCATGATAAAGGATCTACGCGACAATAAAATTTTTGGAGAAGTAAAAGCAGGCGCAATTTTTATGTTCTACAAAATTATTATGTTTGCACATTAATTTTATCATATGCTAATATTAAAAATAACTAATATATAAACTTAATGATCTAATTACATCTTTATTCTTCAGTGATTTATACAGTTGAATTCCAAAAGCGAGGCTTGCCTCATGCACACATCTTGCTTTTTCTTCTGAATAAATACCCAAATGTCGGAGATATTGATGGAATAATTTCAGCAGAATTACCAGATAAAAAATTAGATCCTTATTATTATAATGATGTTACAAATTTCATGATGCATGGTCCTTGTGGTACAACTAGAAAATCTTCTCCATGCATGCAAAATGGTAGATGCACAAAGCACTTTCCAAAAAAATTTGTGTCATCAACCACAATTTATGAAGATGGGTATCCAATTTATAGAAGAAGGGATGATGGTAGAACTGCAAAGAGAGTAGGTATTGAGTTGGATAATAGGTATGTTGTACCACACAATAGATTTTTATTATTGAAGTATGGTGCACATATTAACGTGGAGTGGTGTAATAAATCACGATCCATTAAGTACTTATTTAAGTATGTTAATAAAGGTAATGATCGTGTCACCGCAACTTTTTCTCAAAGTGTAAATAATGAAGACTCGGGGGTCGTTGATGAAACAAATATGTATTGTGATTGCCGATACATATCACCTTGTGAAGCTGCTTGGAGAATTTTTAAATTCCCAATACACCATAGAGAACCACATGTAGAAAGACTATCTTTTCACCTACCAAATAATCAGACAATGATATTTTCGGATGATGATCCAATTGATGCAGTTGTCAATAGACCAATCGTTAAGGAATCTATGTTTTAAGCTTGTTTGAAGCTAATAAGACATTTTTTGAAGCAAGAGAATTGACTTATGCAGAATTCCCTCTAAAGTTTGTGTGGAAACAAAACCTAAAAAGATAAAAAAAAAAAAAGAAGAATATCTGCATTTTCTATTGGGAGAATATTCTTTGTTCCACCTGGCTCTGGCGAGCAATATTACCTTAGATTGTTGTGAATATAATTAAAGGTCCAAAGAGCTATGAGGATTTAAAAAAAATCAACGGTTGAGATCATGAGACTTTTAAAGATGCATATTATGCTCTGGGTTTATTAGATGATGACAAGGAATACGTAGATGCTATAATGGAAGCAAGTAATTGGGGAATGTCATCATATCTTAGGCAATTATTTGCTATGTTACTTTTATCAAATTCAATATCACGTCCAGAAAGTGTTTGGCAAGCAACGTGTCATTTACTATCAGAAGATATCCTTCATGAAGAAAGAAGAATATTGGATTCGAGCTATGATATGGTACTTATGAAGGATGGCCGATTTGCTTAACATTATTAATTAATTTTCTTTTTAATTACTTCATTCATATTAATCTGATTGTTCATTTGTTTCTTCTTTTTTGTTTTTCAACTTCATACAAAACTCACTCAACAACTTAATGTTCGTTAAACAATATTTTGTTATGTTGTCTTTTTACTATAGTGTTGTGTTTAGATAATAGGAATAATATTTGTACTAATTAATGCACTTTACAGATATAAATACTAATAGAAAATTAATGCATTGTATTTAATGCCCTAAAGCTTCAGGAAAACCTATAATCGCCCTTATGCATTCTCTACTTTAATTGAAAATATTTCAATAATTTTTTTTGGATACTGATTTTTTTTGATACATTAGGAATAATAAAATGCATCTTCATATTATTAGTAATTTTTAAAATAAAATGAACCACATGGTTGGACTATATTATTACTTCAAATTCTATGTACGTTAAATGTGCTTTAAATTAATGTAAACTACTATTGAACACTATACTTTTTAGTTAATCTTATTATTAATTTCATGTGGCTAAATTAATTTACAATTTCATTGTATTTAATTAATTATATTTTAATGTTATTTCAGAAGCTGACCTAACAGATGAAGAATTGAAAAATCGATATTTGCAAAAACTTGAAACTTTTTTGAAAGGTTGTGGAAGAAGTTTTCAGGATTTTCCAACAATGCCAAGGCTTGTTTATAATACGGAAGAAGTTGACAACATTAATAGATTAATACGGGATGAATTGCGTTATAAGGAGGAACATCAACAATTAGTAAATAATTTGACAGATGAGCAAAAGTCAGTTTATGAAAAAATAATAACAGATGTGAATGAAGACAAAGGTGAATTTTTCATTTTATATGATTTTGGAGGAACATGAAAGACTTTTATTTGGAGAACTCTATCTTCTGCCATAAGATCTAGAGGAGATATTGTGTTAACTGTTGCATCTAGCGGGATTGCATCTTTGTTGTTACCAGGTGGTCGAACAGCTCATTCAAGATTTGTGATTCCTTTAAATGTAACTGAAGATTCAACATGTAATATCAAGCAAGGTACTCCTTTAGCAAATTTAATTATTAAGGCAAAGTTGATTATTTGGGATGAGGCACCTATGATGCATAGATATTGTTTTGAAGCTCTTGATAAAACTTTAAGAGATATTCTTAGGTTTAAAGATGCATCCAATTTGCACCGACCATTTGGAGGTAAAACAATTATTTTTGGTGGTAACTTAAAACAAATATTACCTGTCATTCCAAAAGGTAGTAGGCAAGATATTGTTAATGCTTCTCTCAATTCTTCTTATTTGTGGCCACACTGTCAACTCTTAAAGTTAACAAAGAATATGAGATTGCAAGGTAATTAAATAGGGACATATTTAGATGAGTTGAGAGTTTTTTCGTATTGGATTTTGGCAATTGGCGATGGTATAGTTGGTACTTCTGTTGAGGGCCATGAAAAAGTCCAAATACCAGATGATCTTTTGATAAAACAATATGTTGATCCAACATCTGCAATTGTAGAAAGTACATATCCGGATTTCAACAGTCGTTGCAATGATATAGGATACCTCCAGCAAAGAGCCATTCTTACTCCAACTCTTGATATGGTGGAATCAATCAACGAATATATGATTTCTCTTAATTAAAGTTATGAGAAATCATATTTGAGTTCTGATACAATCTGCAGCTCTGACAATACTTATTCAGCACTGGAACATGTACACACTCCTGAATTCTTAAATACAATTAAATGTTCGGGAGTTCCAAATCATGCTCTTACTCTAAAGGTTGGTATTCCAGTAATGTCATTAAGAAATATTGATCAATCAGGATTATGTAATGGAACAAGGTTGATCATCACTAAACTTGGAAATCAAGTTATTGAAGCCAATTCTTCACGTTAAATTGAAATAAGGCCACCTTTTGATTGCAGCCAAGGCAAGAACGCCACGAATGGTGTTTAGCAACCTGAAGCAAATGTTTTCCCTATCTCTAAAGGGCGTCGATCTCTAGAAGCTTCTGGAATGTTCAATTTTTATGGCCTCAGTGATGAGAATATTTTGTGTGCCACGCTATTTGATCGAGATTCGAAATAACCTTCCTCGCCGCCACCTTCCTTCAGAGTGTTCGAAATTTCTTCGTTTGTACTGAACCGCTTGCAAAATCAAATCCTGTTCCACAAGATCCTATATCAGCTATACATCCTCCTTGCATTTATGCCGGAGACGTCGCCAGTGCTATGGGCTTTGGCTTATGTAGATCAAAAATGATGAATGGGATTGTGGCACTCCACTCGCCGCCAATGCNATTCCACAAGATCCTATATCAGCTATACATCCTCCTTGCATTTATGCCGGAGACGTCGCCAGTGCTATGGGCTTTGGCTTATGTAGATCAACATTTACACGTCTTGGTGGGGGGTCTTCTTGCAACGATCTTTGTTTCTTCAGGAATGGTGCCGGTCAATTGGTGTATAGGCCTGTTGGATGCGTCGGATCCCGTATAACAAGCGAGCTCTTTACCCTCAAATTCAAACATGTGGGCGCAAAATGCTATCCTGCTTNGGTGTTAGCAGGACAGATGACCGGACATAAAGTATTTATTCCAAGAATGACATTGACTCCATCTGATGCTAGAATCCATTTAAGTTCCAGCGAAGACAATTTCCAATCATTGTTCTTTCGCCATGACAATCAACAAAAGCCAAGGATAGTCATTGTCTCACGTGGGTTTATTTTTGAAGAAACCAGTTTTTACACATGGACAACTATATGTTGCTCTTTCTCGGGTGACAAGCAGAAAGGGATTAAAAATTTTGGTTTGTGATGACGATGGGCAAATAACTACTGAAGCAACAAATGTTGTATTTAAAGAAGTTTTTCGAAATTTAGTCTGACACTCGAAAGATAATCTTTATCTATTTTGAGGTGTAAGTACTACTTTTGTTGCTGAGATTCATTAACCAAGTGCGACAATAGCTGTTGATAAGATATCTGAAACATGTAATAGGTATGCTTTACTTTTCTGTTCTTTTGTTTATATCTTTCTCTATTTCTCTATTCCATATATAAATTAACATTTCATAAAATGTTGCAAATACATATCTGTCAGGATTTGCCATAACATGGGTTAACGGGACTTCTTACATCGCATTTGTGAAGAAGCAAAGAATGTCATGTACGAATTTTTTCTTTTACCCTTTCCTGTTCATTTATGTTAATTGCAACAGATTATAAGCTGAATTTTACAACATTCTATTCGGAACGACTAAGTAAACGCAATTTGTTTTCGTTTTCTTATTTTCTGTATTTTTTAGTTTTGTAATGTCGATTTGAAAAATGGATTGTCACTGGAGGTTAAATTTGACAATGCTTCAAATTTGGCATTAGTATTGGAGATGACGTTCAATGTCAGCTTTTAAAGATGATTGGATATCTACCTTGTGTGTACTTATGATATCATATCCTCATTATAGGATAGCTAGATGTTTTCCCTCTTCTGTCTATAAAACATAATTAACATTCTAATTTTAATTCACGCCGTCTTTTCCATTCACAAACCTTATTTTGCCAGGTGCAGTGATGTCATTTAATGGTGGTGGTCCTTCAACGAAATCCCAAGCCCAGTTTCTCAAAGGCCCATTTCTCCATTTTCTATATTTAATTTCTCAATATTACGTTATGCGGCATTGAATTAAGTGAAGAAAAGGTGTTATTCTCTACTTCGCGATTCAGTACATGAGATTTTATGTCCTTTTTATTTTTTAAAAGTAATATGTTGAAGATTAGCTGCAACAAAATGTTGTAAAAAAATGTATACGATAGCTTGCTCTGGCATCCCATAGAGAATAAGGATGGGGAATTAAGCAGTTGCATAAGTAATTACCTGTGTATCAAATATTATTATTTCTTTGATATCAACGAAAGTAATTAAATGTGTCATTATGTATTTCGTTTTTGTATTTTTACTTTTGAGATGGAACTAGCAGCGTTTTGGACTTTTTTCGCAGCTGTTTTGGGGCTGGATTTAGGTGTGCTTTCATGGATATTTACAGGTCATTTTTCTGCTGCATTTTGGAAGAATTTAAGCTGCGTTCTTGGTTGAATTTTCAGAAGTTACGGGGGCTGTTTTGAGTGACGTTTTGGGGTGAGTTTTGCGGCAGATCTTATGGCTGTTTTTCGCTAAGTTTTGACTGCTCTTGGTCCAGATTTCTTGACTGTTTTTGAGTGATTTCGGCAGCATGTTTCAGCTGGAATTTTTGGACTGTTTTTGGGTGAGAAAATCGCAGCGTTTCGGACTGTTTGCTGCTGATTTTCACAACTTTTTGGATTATTTTAGGCTGTTCTAAGGTGGAGTTTACAACTGGTTTGTGTGGGTTTAAGGTGAAAGAAGAAGGCCGTGAAAAGGAACAATTTTTGTGCTCCTCAAATAGCTGGTGCTGCTGTGTTTGTACAGCTAGAAATTGGTGCTTTGGGTTATGTTTTGCTGAGGTTTTTGGCTATATGTTTCTTGGAGTTTTCATGATTTTTTTCTCACAATATCTCGAGGGATAATTCTTTCCTGTTTAGTTATGTTAATTGCAACAAATTATGAGCTAGATTTTACAATATTCTATTCGGAACGACTAAGTAAATGCAATTTGTTTTTGTTTTTTTATTTTATGCATTTTTTAGTTTTGTAATGTCGAATTGAAATAGGGGATTGTCACTGGAGGTTAAATTTGGCCACTGCTTCAAATTTGGCATTAGTACTAGAGATGATGTTCAATGTCAGCTTTCAAAGATGATTGAATATCTACCTTGTGTGTGTACTTATGATATCATATCTCATTATAAGATACCTAGATGTTTTCTCTCTTCTGTTTGTAAAACATAATTAACATTTTAATTTTAATTCGCGCCGTCTTTTCCATTCACAAATCTTATTTTTCCAGGTTCCATTCACAAACCTTATTTTGCCATGTGCAGTGATGTCGTTTATTGGTGGTGGTCCTTCAAGAAAATCTCAAGCCCAGTTTCTCAAAGGTCCATATCTCTATTTTCTATATTTAATGTCAGAATGTTACGTTATGCGGCATTGGATTAAGTAAAGAAAAGGTGTTATTCTCTGTATCTCTACTACGCGATTTACTACATGTGCTTTTATGTCCTTTTTAATTGTTAGAAGTAGTATATTGAAGATTAGCTGCAGGAAAATGCTGTAGAAAAAGGTAGACGATAGCTTGCTCTAGCATCCCATAGAGACTAATGATGGGGAGTTATGCAGTTGCATAAGTAATTACCTGTGTATCAAATATTGTTATTTTGATATCAACGAAAGTAATTACCTGTGTCATTATGTATTTAATTTTGGTATTTTTATTTTTGAGCTTGAACTAGCAGCATTTTGGACTTTTTTCGCAGCTGTTTTGGGACTGGATTTAGGTGTGCTTTCATGGATATTTGTAGGTCATTTTTTCTGCTGCATTTTGGAAGAATTTAAGCTGCGTTTTTGGCTGATTTTCAGAAGTGTTGGGGGCTGTTTTGAGTGACGTTTTGGGGTGAGTTTTGCGGCAGATCTTATGGCTGTTTTCACAAAGTTTTGACTGTTCTTGGTCCAAATTTCTGAACTGTTTTTGAGCGATTTCGACAGCAGGTTTCAGCTGACATTTTTGGACTGTTTTTGGGTGAGAAAGTTGCAGCGTTTCAGACTGTTTGCTGCTGATTTTTGCAGCTTTTTGGAGTATTTTGGGGCTGTTCTAAGGTCGAGTTTATAGCTGGTTTGTGTGGGTTTAAGGTGGAAGAAGAAGGCTGTGAAAAGGAACAAATTTTGTGCTCCTCAAACACCGGCTGCTGCTGCGTTTTTATTACTAGAAATTGGTGTTTTGGGTTATCTTTTGCTGAGGTTTTTCCCTGTATGTTTCACGGAGTTTTCATGATTTTTTTCTCGGGATAATTCTTCTGTATAGTATATGTCCATATAATATTATGGACCTTGAATCTGTTACAATGACTAGACATTTATTAGCACATTATTGCAAAGGATTTAAATGTCAGTTGATGTTTTTTCCTGTTGGTGCTCAATGTAATGACTTCACTTTAGAGCATGAGATTGTATTTGGAGTGTTACTTTGCTTTAACAAATCAAAAAATAATGTTCTTTGTTTTTCTTCACGAGTATAAATTCGAAAGTTTCTCTACCGTTTATTATTGTCATTATATTAGCAACCTAAATTTTTACTTTTTATGTGTTTATCAGCCAAATATTGATGTCAAATACGTGAAGGGAAAATTGTCGAGGATTGCAGCAGCCAACGCGTGTGCTCGGCCTGATAAAAAATTGTCGGGATTCGATGATGATTTAGTGATCGACGCCTATTAGTTATTTTCTCTCAACGAGAAAACAGCAAGCCAATCCTCAAATTGGATGAGATATTAAGAAGACTTTGGTTATTCAAATACTAGACATTTAATATTTACACTATACTCTTATTGATTAACAATATAGGTTTTAGGTAAAATGTAAGTTGTCATGAACATGAACAGTAAATCTATTGGTTTTCGAAAAAATGTGAATAGACAAAATTAAATAAAAATATATTCGAAGTTATCGCTTTAGTATTGATATTTTTATTTTGACGTTAAACCATTGATTAGAGGTGCAATATTTTTGCTTATTATGACTTGATTGCTTAAAAAAGTTGTAGTGTCCTATTCCGGAGTTGAGTTTATCTCAAGGATGATTTTTCAGGGCATTTTTTACCCATAAGATTTTCTATTGCACAAGTTTTTTTTGTTGCGTGTGGGCCTACTTTGAAGGATGGGAATTGATCAGGATTAAAGTCACTACGTTATTTCTGTTGGAGCTACTACAAATAGAATTTTGTGCAAGTTGGTGCACCAAGATTAACCTTCATTCGGGACTGGAGCTGAAATAAGATTTGAACCAAATGTGATACCCTTTTTGTTTGTACTTGAGTAAAAAATTTATGCATTTTCATGTGGAATGACCCTTTTAAAGCCAAAGATTGAGGTAACATTTCTCGTTGCAATAACTCTTGGAGATTGGTGATCCCCTAACAACAAACTTATAGAGAGTTAGAGACAGCCCAATTCACCTATTTGTCTTTTGGTTTAATTTTTTTTTAATACGGTCGATAAATTTAGTCTGCAATATATATATGTTTTTAATATTTCTCTCTGCTCTTTTTTGTTTGAAATGATCTGCGCATCGCGCGGGTAAATATACTAGTGTAAAATGAACACAAAAAGAATGTTCCCTATACACTTGTCATGTTTTTATTTCCCACTCCTATAACCAACTAACTAATTTTATTCCTCTACTATGTATTCACATGTGTGGGCACGTGTATAGAGCTTTCCAGGCGTCTCATTCTTAGAGCATATATAGTGTGCCATATCGACCGTCAAGATTAAAACCAGCTGAGGGACAAGATGCTTCCACATGTCTCATCATTTTAAGAGACCAAACTACACACTACCTAGATAAATCCCAAAACCCTAATGTGCTGGTCTGAAACTTAGCTCTTTCCCTTTCTTTCTTTCCTTAATCAAAATCTCGATGCTTTCTTCCTTCTTCTCTACAAAAGTTGCATGCTTAACCTAACTTTCTTCAAGGTTTTATTTTTTTCTCAATCGGTATCCACATTAGGACTCCGACAAATTTGAATTCTGGTCTTGTTATGCCCATAAAAGAGGAAGCGCCTCCTCTCAAGGATTTTGTTCAAGTTTGTATCACTCGGTAGGTTTAGAACTGTGTGAAGTTTTTGTAATCCAACTTGTGCAACTGGAAATCACTTTTCACATGATAGTATTTACAATTTGGTTAGTTTTTTTTTCAATATAATTCCTAGATTTTTTTTACATTTTAGTAATACAGTTCCAGGCTATAATTTTTACGTGCATGCTCCTTTTTTGGAATTTTTACAGAGGCAACTAGTTCATTAAAAGGAGTTATAATCATTTGGACGAGGGCCAAGTTGGTATAGAAAAATATGGAGTCACAGAAAAATGCTACAATACCCTTTTTTTTTAACACTTATGGCGGTACGTCACAAATGTGTGAGATCATCCCGTTAAAAGTACTACTATATTCAACCTTTACGAATTTTAAAATTCTTAATATATTAAACTTTGACAGCAATTTTTATTAACGAGGTATATAACTTAAACTCTATAATCACATAGGAACAACTTCGAAAGCAGTTATCAGAATATCTACAGGTATAGTACGTAGGTCTTACAGAACCATCTACATAAAATGAGAAGGACGCCCCTTTGCAATGATTAATGCTGAAAACTTGCTAGTAAACTAATTACAACAATATATATATATATATATATATATATATATATATATATATATATATATATATAT
>ML329858.1:0-88269 GCA_005239505.1 Nicotiana paniculata
CAAGGCTTGAATATATAACTACCTATGCTGAATAACTACTTCAAACTTAATCTAGTTAATTTGCACTAACACTGAAATTTTTAAACACATAAACTATTAAATTAAGCTAAAACATGACATCAAAACAAACCAAAACTGCAATCCGATAGGTGATTCAAGCCTAACGAGCGACTAAACATCATCAACAAACAACAAATATACTAATATAAGCAAACTGAATCGTTGATTATCGGAACGTAAAATTTAATCCTAAGAACTACCACAATCAAGAATCAAAGGAGCATGAAATGGCTGATTTAAGATTTTAGTTCAAGCGACTACCAATACCAATGATAAGGATGAAAATGAAACACGACGATTAGGCACGACATGTATTAACAGTGNTAAAAATAAGTAAAAAATAATCTAATCTACCAAAAAAACGACACAAAAACAGAAAAATTAGAACTTTAGCGGAGGGATTTGGATTCCAGTTATAGTCCGGAGATATTGAAATTTCAATTAACCTCCAGAGACATTAGTCAATTATAACACACTGATGACTAAATTGAAACCAATGATAAGAGACAAAACTTGACAGTTAACGCCAAATAAAATACATATTAAACAGTGAAGACATTAAAACTAATTAGCCTAAATAAGTAAGAAATCAGAAACTAGATTAAAAAGTCATTGACAAACCTTAAACTAAACTAAAATCCTAGGACAATCACAAAAGAAAACAGAAAAAAAAACAATGGCGGGAAAAATGATTAAGATTTTACCATCTTACAATCCAAATGCCCGAGACAGTGTGGTTGAAAGCCAACTCGACAACAATGTGAACTTCGAGCATGATTTTTAAATTGGCGAATCGTGATCGTGATTTTCAGTGAGCCAGTGACCAATGATGACGAGCGACCTTCTAACGAACCTTTCTAAGCGGCAGACGTTTTCCAGGTCGTGTCTACACAAAACAATCAGCGACTCGAGCACGAGGTGGTGGTGAGACGGCCATGGGGGCTGCTGGCCCAGATTCGGCCAGATTTTTAGAGGGGTTTGAAGGTTTTGATGCTTGGAATGGAGAAGAGGAGCGCGAGAGGAGGCCGGTGGTGTAAAATATTTAGAGTTTGGAGTGGTGAACGACGGCTAGGATTTCGGCCAAGGTTAGATTAATGGAGATTGAGAGGGGCTATGGGGATTTGGGGTTTGGATTCATGGAGAGGAGGTTGAGACGAGTGGGGAGTGAAGTTTTGGTGGTGTTTAGACGACGGCAGGCGGTGGTGCCGCCATGGAGAGAGGCGGTGGCGGCTAGGTCTTAAGGAGGGAAGGGGAGAGTTAGAAGAAAGAAGAAGAAGATGTGGGATAAGGGAAATAGGGAAAAAATTTGGGGGATTTAGGGGTTTAAATACCTGGGTGGGAGATTGATCTTGAGCCATTGGATCAAGTGGGAATGGACAGGTAGGATGGAGTCTTGGTTTTACTTGATGAAACGACGCAGTTTAATCATGAAACTACGTCGTTTTGGACCAGGTCTTGGCAGGCCATTTATTGGACCAGGCTGGCCGAATTGGGCTCAAGTTTTGGGGAAATCTGGCTCAATTTTAATTAAAAATACAATAGCCCAAACTCTTAACGCCCTAATTATTTTATTTAGTCCTAAAGCAAAGCATACAAGTAAAAGCAAAAATCTTTTTGGTTTATATAATTTAAAGATACAAAACTAAAATATACAAATAAAAGGTAAAAAATATTTTTGGTATTTTTAATGAAGGAATGCAAATAAAAATGCACAAACAATTAAAATCATCCAAATACTAGTATTAAAAGCATGCAAAAATTAGGTATTCACATTGTGCACCAGCAACAACAAAGACAACAGAAATACAAGTGCAAAAATATCCTGTGGCCTATCCGAAACTCACCCGAGCCCTTGGGGTTCTAAACCAAACATGCATGCAAGTCTAAAAACATCATACGGACTTGCTCGTGCAATCAAATCATGAAAATAACATGTAAAACTATGAATTCAACCTCAAAACTCGTCATTTTCCTCAAGAACACTTGAAGTTCATAACTTTTCAACTGGATGTCCGAATCACGTCAAATAAACTCCATTTTCACCAAATTTCACAGTTAATATAACAAATCTGTACCGGGCTCCGGAACCAAAATACGGGCCCGATACCAATGGTTTCAAACATTAATTCTTTTCTTTATTTCATTAATATTTCAGCAAAATAATTTCTTTCAAAAATTTATTTCTAAGGCTTGGGACCTCGGAATTCATTTCCGGGCATACGCCCGAGTCCCATATTTTACTGCGGACCTCCTGAGATCGTCGGAACATAGATCCGGATTTGTTTACTCAAAATGTTGACTAAAGTCAACTATCATTAAATTTAAATTATTGAAATCACTATTTCTCATATTTTCACATAAAAGCTTTCCGGTTTAACGCCCGGACTGCGCATGAAAATAGGAGTATTTAAAATGAGTCCTTTTTATGGATATAAGCATAGAGCGGAGTCTAAATTCACAAAATGACCCCTTGGGTTATCACAATCTCCACCTCTAAAACAAACGTTCGTTCTCGAACGGACATAGAAAATTACCTGACTTGGCGAACAATTGTGGATATCTACCCTGCATGTCCGACTTGGACTCCCAAGTAGCTGCCTCAACGGGCTGGCCTCTCAACTGCACTCGAACTGAAGGATAACTCTTAGATCTCAACTGACGAACCTACCGGTCTAAAATGGCTACCGGCTCCTCCTCATAAGTCAAGTCTTTGTCCAATTGGACAGAGCTGCAATCTAACACGTGGGACGGGTCACCATGATATTTCCGGAGCATAGACACGTGGAATACCGAATGAACTGAGGATAACCCTGGAGGCAATGCAAGTCTATAAACTATGTCCCCACTCTATCAAGAATCTCAAATGGCCCAATATACCTAGGGATCAACTTACCCTTCTTCCCAAATCTCATAACACCTTTCATGGGCAACACACGAAGCAATACTCTCTCTCCAACCATGAATGCCACATCACGAACCTTACGATCGACATAACTCTTTTTCCTAGACTGAGCTGCACGAAGTCTCTCTTGAATAATCTTGACCTTATCTAAGGCCTCCTGAACTAAGTCTATACCCAACAACCGAGCCTCTCTGGACTCAAACCATATAACTGGCGATCTGCACCATCTACCATATAACTCCTCATAAGGAGCCATCTGAATGCTCTACTGATAGCTATTATTATAAGCAAACTCCACTGACGGCAAGAAGTGATCCCACGAACCTCCAAAGTCAATAACACAAGCGCGAAGCATATCCTCCAATATCTGAATGGTACGCTCGGACTGCCCGTCGGTATGAGCGTGAAATGTTGTACTCAACTCCACTCGGATACCCAACTAACGCTGAACTGCCCTCCAAAAGTGCGAAGTAAACTGCGTACCTCGATCAGAAATGATAGACATGGGCAGACCATGAAGGCGAACAATCTCCCGGATATATAACTCAGCCAACCACTCTGAAGTATAAGTACTTGCCACAGGAATGAAATGTGTTGATTTAGTCAGCCTATCTACAATAACCCAAACTGCGTCAAATTTCCACTGAGTCTGTGGGAGCCCAACAACGAAGTCCATAGTGATACGCTCCCACTTCCACTCAGGAATCTCTATCTGCTGAAGCAAACCACCAGGTCTCTGATGCTCATACTTTACCTGTTGACAATTTAAGCAACGAGCCACATATGCAACAATGTCCTTCTTCATTATTCTCCACCAATAATGTTGCCTCAAGTCTTGGTATAATTTGGTTGCACCTGGATGAATCGAATATTTAAAACTGTGAGCCTCCTCAAGGATCAACTCGCGAAGGCCATCAAAATTAGGCACACATAAACGACCCTGCATCCTCAAAACACCATCATCTCCAACTGTAACCTGCTTGGCATCACCGTGCCGAACTGTGTCCCTAAGGACCTCCAAATGTGGGTCATTATCCTGCCGCTCCCGGATACGGTCACTTAGAGAAGACCGAGCAACTGTACAAGTTAGAACACTGCTGGGCGAAATATCCAGCCTCACGAACTGATTAGCCAACGTCTGAATGTCTGAAGCCAACGGTCTCTCACCAACTGGAATATACGCAAGGCTACCAATACGCACCGCCTTTCTACTCAATGCATCGGCCACCACATTGGCCTTCCCTAGGTGATACAATATGGTGACAACATAATCTTTTAGTAACTCTAACCATCTCTGATGCCTCAAATTTAGATCTTTCTGCTTGAATAAGTATTGGGAGACTACGATGGTCAGTAAAAAACTCACACAACACGCCATAAAGATAGTGCCTCCAAATTTTCAATGCATGAATAATGGTTTCCAACTCTAAGTCATGAACGGGATAATTCTTCTCATGGACCTTCAGTTGTCGAGACGCATACGCAATCACCCTGATATCCTGCATCAACACTGCTTCAAGGCCAACTCGGGAAGCATCACAATACACCGTGAAAGAACCCGAATCTGAGGGTAACACCAACACTGGTGCTGAAGTCAAGGCTGTCTTGAGCTTCTGAAAGCTCGCCTCGCACTCATCTGACCATTTAAATGGGGCACCTTTTTGAGTCAATTTAGTCATTGGGGTTGCTATGGACGAGAACCCCTCCACAAAACGACGATAGTAACCCGCTAAACCCAAGAAACTCCTAATCTCCGTAGCTATAGTGGGTCTAGGCCAGTCCCTGAATGCCTCTATATTCTTAGGATCAACTTGAATACCCTCAACAGATACAATATGAACCAAAAAGGCTACTGAATCTAACCAGAACTCACATTTAGAAAACTTGGCATATAATTGATTATCTCTCAAAGTCTAGAGTGCTATACGGAGGTGCTGCTCATGCTCTTCCCGACTGCGGGAGTATATAAGAATGTCATCAATGAACACAATCACGAAAGAGTCCAAGTGGGGCTTGAAAACCCGATTCATCAAATCCATAAAGGCTGCTAAAGCATTAGTAAGCCCAAAAGACATAACCAAAAATTCATAATGCACATACCTTGTCCGAAAGGCTGTCTTGGAAATATCGGACGCCCTAATCTTCAGTTGATGATAGCCTGACCTCAATTTCAATTTTCGAAAATACTCTAGCACCCTGAAGCTGATCAAATAGGTCATCAATTCTCGACAACGGATATTTATTCTTGATAGTAACTTTATTCAGCTGCCGGTAATCTATACACATTCTCATCGACCCATCTTTCTTATTTACAAACAAAATCGGTGCACGCCAAGGTGAGACACTGGGTCTTATGAAACCCTTATCCAGCAAGTCTTGCAACTGTGTTTTTAATTCTTTCAATTCCGGTGGGGCCATCCGATATGGAGGAATGGAAATGGGCTGAGTGCCCGGAGCCACATCAATACAGAAATCAACATCCCCGTCGGGTGGCATACCCGACAGGTCTGTAAGGAATACCTCAGGAAACTCACGCACGATAGGAACTGACTCTATAGAAGAAACCTCAGCATCGAAATCACGAATATGAGCCAAATAAGCCAAAAACCCTTTCTCCACCATGCGACGAGCCTTGGCATATGAAATCACCCGGCTAGGAGAATGACTAGGAGTCTCTTTCCATTCTAATCGAGGCAACCCCGGCAATGCTAAAGTAACTGTCTTGGCATGACAGTCTAAGAAGGCATAATAGGGCGACAACCAATCCATGCCCAATATAACATCAAAATCAACCATGTCTAGAAGTAAAATACCCACACTATTTTCAAGACTTTCTATGACTACCACGCACGAACGGTATACTCGATCTACCACGATAGCATCCCCCATCGGTGTAGACACATAAGAAGGAACACTCTACAGGGCACATTCAAATACGAGGAAAAATAGGATGAAACATATGAGTAAGTAGACCTCGGATCAAACAAAGTTGAAGCAGCTCTATCACAAACTGAGATGATGCCTGTAATAACAGTGTCAGAGGATTCTGCCTCGGGCCTAGCTGGAAATGCATATAGTCGGGGTTGGGCCCCGCCACCCTGAACCACACCACTGGGGGGACCTCCACCTCTAGCAGGCTGACCTCCACCTCTAACTATCAGTCCTCCACCTCTAACATTCTGGGCTCTACCTCTAACTACCTGACCCCTACCCCTTGCTGGCTGGGAAGGTGGTGTTGCAGCTGGTGCCGGAACTATGGCACGAGAACCCTGGTACTGATGTTGATTACTCAGAAACCTCGTACAAGCTCTCCTAATATGCCCATATTCACCATACTCAAAACATCCCTCCTGATATATGGACTGATCCTGACGAACCGGCTAACCACGATAATAACTCTGCAGAGGAGGTGCTCTAATAGGAGCTGAAGGAGCACTGTAGACTGGCTGAGCAGAAGGAGGCACATAAGAACCACGACCCCCTGAAGTACCATATGAACCCTGTAGTGCTGAATGGAAAGGCCTGGAAGAATGGCCTCTGCTAAATGAAGTCTTGCCTCCAGATGAGGCACCACTAAAACCACCGGAATGGCGAGGTCTCTTGTCTGACCCCTGACCTCCCATCCCAAGAACTGACTCAACCATCCTAGCTATTAGCTGCATTCTGAAGAGAAATATCAGTCCTTGTCTCCTTGGCCATCTCCAACCTGATGAGCTGAGCAGGGCCATCAATAAACCGCCTGACCCTCTCCCTCTCTGTGGGCAATAAAAGAATGGCATGTCTAGCCAATTCCATGAAACGAGTCTCATACTGGGTCACTGTCATACTGCCCTGCTGAAGTCGCTCAAACTGACGACGTTTATCCTCTCGAGTAGTAACAGGCAGAACTTCTCCAAAAAGAGATGAGAGAATTGATCCCAAGTCAGAGCAAGTGATCCAACTGGTTTAGTCAACAGAAAGTCCCTCCACAATTTCTTGGCGGAACCAGTCATCTGAAAAGCAGCAAAATCGACCCCATTGGTCTCCAAAATACCCATATTTCGCAACACCTCATGACAACTCTCCAGATATTCCTGAGGGTCCTCTGAAGTAGCACCACTGAAGTGAACAGGAAATAACTTAATGAACCTGTCCAACCTCCATAAAGCATCGGTAGACATAGCCTCCCCATTAACAGGTGGCACTGCTATAACTGGCTGAATTACCCCAACGGGATTGGCTATTGGGGTCTGAACCTGAGGAGTAGTCTGGACTGGAGTGAGGGTAGCAGGAGTCTGGAATCCTCCTCCAGCCTGAGATACGGATGCTATAACAGGGAATGTGCCTGTCTGGGCCACACTCTCTATCAAGCCCACAAAATGGACCAAAGCATCCTGAAGAACTGGGGTAGCAATAAACCCCTCGGGGACCTGAGTTGGTCCCGTTGGAACAGTCTGAGCTGGAACCCCCTCATTAATCTCAATCTGGGTTCCGCAACTGGGGCTGCTGCCTGGGTAATGGGCTGAGTTCTTCCCTTGCCTCGGCCTCTGCCCCTAGTAGGAGATGTTGCTGCTGGAGGACAGGAATGCTGGTCAGCGGAAGATGAAGCACGTGTTCTCTCCATCTGCGAGAGAATAGAAGAATCAGATCAGTATTTGGGATACAAGAATCGCACGATAGAGTAGAAATAAAAATAGAGTTGTTTCCTAACTCGATAGCCTCCGAAAGATAAGTACAGGCGTCTCCGTACCGATCCTTCAGACTCTACTAAGCTTGTTCGTGAATTGTGAGACATAAGCAACCTAGTGCTCTTATACCAACTTGTCACGATCCAAATTCTCAATCTTCGGGATCGTGATGGCGCCTAACACCACACTTGCTAGGCAAGCCAATGTTAGAGTTCGCTTAACTATTTTCTTTAATTAACCATTTAAACAGGATAAAATAATTTTAAATTAATACTTAATCTAATGGCTTTAAATGAATAATTCACAATAGAAAAAAGTAATAATAAATAATTAACTACACCGAGCCACGAACTAATTATATAGATAAATTCAAAAACTACCCCAGAGTCTGGTGTCACAATTCACGAACTACTAAAGAATACTACAAATACTTGGCTGAAAGAAATAATGTAACTGTTCTGAATATAATAAAACAATATTTATGTAAATAGGAGAAGACTCTCGGGATCTGCGAACGCCGACAGATATACCTCGTGTCTCCGAATAAATGAATAGCCGCTATAAATATCTCTATTGTTGACCGGTACCTGGATCTGCACAAAAGGGTGCAGAGTATAGTATCAGTACAACCGACCCCATGTACTGAGTAAGTGTCAAGCCTAACATCTACGAAGTAGTGACGAGGCTACGACGGGCCTTTAGCAATATAACATGTGACAATAATATATAAAGCAAGAAGGAAATCTAAACAAATAATTAAGTACTGCAACAACAATAAAATACCTCAGCCGCCTTTTCCAGGCCTAATCTATAACCAATTCTCAAATAATTTCCAAGTTTCCAAACTTTAACTTAAAATAAAAGTAGTGCCGAAAATATGAAGAATAGTAAAATAAACATTTAATACTTTCAAATCTTTATTTTCTTTGAAATTCAGTGAAAATATAAATGTCCTCCCTTATTGCTCTTTGTTGCGGCGTGCAACTCGCTCCCACCTGTCTACCCTTATTGCTCCTCCCTAAACATATCACCCTTATTACACATGTTGCGGCATGCAACCCGATCCCATCTGTCCACCCTTATCACTCCTTGTTGCGGCGTGCAACCCGCTCCCACCAGACATCTCATATCAATTTATTCATAAATTTCACAATTTAGGACAAGCCTTTCACAATATTTTTGTCTCAACAATTATAAATAAGAAACTGTATTTTTCTCATAACTTCATCAATATCCTCTCAACCATGAAACCAACAGGAACATAAATATGTATATATATCTCGTAAAAATAATACAAAACCGCTCAACCGTTTTCTACCACAAGGGAACCACCTAAAACAACCAATACTCTTTCCAAAATAACCACAACAATATTTAACAACAAACTAACAAGATCAAGTAGTCATAGAAACAATAATGAACATAGAACAATTAAGACAAGAATCAATTAAGTTAGGAACGGGAAAGGGATCATGTTTAACAGGCAATTTGGTGGTGCATAGATACTCGTCACCTCACCTATACACCACACACATGCATTTCACATAGCAAACAAGTGGGGATTCCTATTTTCTCAAGTCAAATTTAGACCAAACACTTAGCTCAATTTCGTAGGTCACTCACTGCTCAATTACTGCTTTTCCTTTAGATCTTGCTTTAACTTGCTCGAATCTAATCATAATTAACTCGATACCATTAATTAATGCTAAAGGAACTAACTTTATTGAAAAATATAATTTTTTCTAATTTTTCTAAAAAAAGTGAAAACCCGGGCCCACTTGATCTAAACTCGGGGTTCGAACCAAATTACGTTCACTCATTCACCCACGAACCCAAATATACAATTAGTTTCGAAATTCGGCCTCAATTCGAGGTAAAAAATAGATTTTTTACAAAATTCCCTAATTCTACCCAAACCCTCAATTTTTACCATGAAAATTCTTAGTTTTTTATTTGAAAGTGATGAAAACAATAAGAAATTGAAAGAGTAAAGTTTAGAATTGATTACTTATGACTTGGGGATGATATTTGGTGAAGAAAATCGTTCCTAGGGTTGTGGAGTTAGAAAATATGAAGAAGAAGGTCTGCCCGTTTTTAAAAGGGTATTTATATTGTTGGGCAGGCTTTCTATGTGTGCGCATAGGGCCTGCCGCATTCGCATAGGGTAATAGGCAGTGGCCTATGTGTTTGCATTGAAGGGGATGCGTTCGTATAGTGCTTTTGGGATCCCCCTCCCCCATGCCCATTTTACACTATGCGGTCGCGACTGTAGGGGGGGGAGGAGGGGGGTTGCGTTCGCATAGAACAAAATGACCCCCCCCCCCCCCCACCTATTTTACTCTATGCGTTCGCGTTCATAGGGGTGCGAATGCAATGCATTAAATAGTTGTGCACGAGCAACAACAAAGACTGCAGAAATACAAGTGCAAAAATATCCCGTGCCTATCTAAAACTCACCCGAGTCCTCGGGGCCCTAAACAAAACATGCATGCAGGTCTAAAAACATCATACGGATTTGCTCATGTGATCAAATCATGAAAATAACATGTAAAACTATGAATACAACGTCAAAACTCATTATTTTTCTCAAGAACACTTAAAGTTCATAACTTTTCAGCCAGATGTCCGAATCATGTCAAATAAACTCCATTTTTCACCAAATTTCACAGTTAACCTTTAAATACTATAACAAATTTGTACCGGGCTCTGAAACTAAAATACGGGCCCGATACCAATGGTTTCAAACATTAATTCTTTTCTTTATTTCATTAATATTTCAACAAAATAATTTTTTTCAAAAATTGATTTCTAAGGCTTGGGACCTCGGAATTCATTTCCGGGCATACGCCCGAGTCCCATTTCTTACTGCGGACCTCCCGGAATCATCGAAACACATATCCGGGTCCGTTTACTCAAAATGTTAACCAAAGTCAACTATAATCAAATTTAAATTCTAGAAATCACTATTTCTCATATTTTGGCATAAAAGCTTTCCGGTTTCACGCCTAGACTGCGCACGCAAATCGGAATATTTAAAATTAATCTTTTTATGGCTATTAAGCATAGAGCGGAGTCTAAATTCATAAAATGACTCCTTGGGTCATCACAGATTGATTAGTTCTATAGTACATTAAAATAACTATGTTATTTCTCTGTTTATAAAACAATTTCAGTTTTATGGTTTCAAATCATCTAAAGTATTTTTATTTCTAAATGCAATTATTTATATTATTTAGTGTTTTTGATGTAGGTTTTGAATCTCAAATTCCTCTTCAAAAATAGTAATTATAACAGTTACAATTTCAGCAACGTCTTTTTTAGTACGAGACAAATACTAAAATTTCCAAAGATTATGGTATACTTAAATACATACTTTTAATGATCTTTATATTTTATTTCAAATATTGATAATTTCAAGTGAAGGTATTTGAAAATTTATTGCATAAAATTTAGAATATGAAAAAATAACAACCTAAATAATTGAAGTGGAAGCATCAAAGTGATTTACTCAATAATTATATTTATGACTTTATAACAGTTTGGTTATATTCTTTTTACCTCAAGTTAAGTGCAGGGGCGAAGCTAGAGAGCAAGTTACGGGTTAGCTGAACCTAGTAGCTTTGATTCAAACCTTGTATTTGTTTGATGAAATTCATTAAATATGTATAAATTAGTATTAATTTAGAACCCAGTAACTTACGAACGATTAGAATCTCGAACCCATAAGCTTCAAATCCTGGCTCTGGCTCTGATTAAGTGTCTTAGTATATTATTCACAGTCAATATAATCTGCATTTAATTTTTTGGAAACAAGGAATTAAGTATCCAGATAATATATGATATAAAATTATCACATTTGAGAATTAATACTCTTTTGGTACATAAAATTCTTAATCAGAACCATTAGTTTGGGTTGAGTGTCTCTGCCCGCCTCATGAGTACTTTCATATTTCACGGGTTTAAATTCATTATTAGCATCCTTTACCTCTTTCCTCTCACTCCACCATTATTAGAAGTAATAGGAAGAAAAAAGAGATAAACTTAAGTAAACAATTTTTATACTTGAAATTGCTGTTCCAAATAGATAATTCATACTTTAGATAAGATTATGATGCTTAGGTCTTTAAAGTCAACTACTATTCTTATTTAAAATGAAAATGACAGCAATAATAGAAAAACTGTATTTAACTTGGATACATTAAACTAATATTCTCATTTCTATTACTGATAAACTGAGATTGCAAGGGTGAGGATCAAAACTTGTTATTATTGCCTACTTGGCTAATGCTAACTTTAGGACTTTTCTCTCCTTTATTTATTCATTAAATTGCTTCCTTATGATGATTTTAGGTACTTGCTGAGGTAAATTGCTCCCTTAATTAGGATGATTTCTTTGCACGATAAATTGTGTCTTGTCATATAATTTTTTAATTAATATGAAATACCTACGTGAAACGCACGTACATAAAAGCTAGTATATATAAAAGAGGGGGAAAAAATGACTTGGCACCTCTCTTTAGCCAAGGAACTCATTTATCCTTTTTCTCCTTTTTTTTGGCTTTCACACCCTCATTTTTCTATTTATCTTATTTTTAATAGCTAAAAATATGTCCTTAAGTACAATTACTTAAACTTTTTTCCTCCCCCATAATTGTGTCTTTATTGGATACTTAATGTCTATTTTTGTTCTCTTTCAACCTTTACCCCTCCCTCTATCTTCCGTTTTGTTGCTATAGCCTTTAATATGGCGATTATATATGTTAATGTAGGGAAATGACACAGAAAAATAATGATAATACTATAATAATATTATTCGTGGATGAAAATACACCAACTGGCTTGAGTCGTGCTAGGCACTGTCCTAAGAAATTATTTCAGCAATGTGAAATGTTTCTCCAGGATTAAACAAACCCATATCTATTTATTTAGAGGATACATGAATCAACAAAAGGTTATAAAAGAAATTGGAACACACAAAAGGTTAAGTGTAATTTAAAATGAGAAGGCTTGTAGTGATGATTACTAATCATTAGAAATCATGAGAGAACAAAATATTTGTTGATGATGAAAAGGAGTGATTGGTAATGACTATTTATAGCCTCATTTGCATGAAGCTTTGTTGTGCATGGCAAGAAAGTGGCTGATGGATTTTGCCACTTTACAAATGCATTTTGCCATCTTTCTAATGGCTTGTAGAAGGGCTTCCACATGGTCTTGTTCAAGACATTTGTCAACAAGGGGCTTTAAAATACTATCACAGTTCCCCATTATTTTAAAGACCTTCAAAAATAAACTTGTTGGATTTATATGGTCCCAATGTAATATGTTTGGTGTCTTCTGGACTATAAACCAAACTTAGATCAATAAAATTTAACTCACAGAATTACTGGTGAAATATAATATTTCTATGAACCAATAACTCTTATTGTAAGTCGGTGATTTTATCAATCACATTTTGACCCCCGGTAACTTTATTGTTCAATGCGGTTTTGCGCCCAATAGGCTATGTGCATGCCTGATTATTCATGAGAGCTCTAGAGACTAGGCCAAAATCTCATAGGAGCGGCCCACTCCACTCTCATATAGGTGAATTCATCAAGTGTATACTGCTTTTAAATACATCATCCATAAGGAATATGAATTTCATTAAGTGTTATAACTCAGCCTCTCAATTAATAGCAGTCAATCACTCTCTTTTAGTGCATCAGTGTCAATATCGACTTGTTATTACCCATATGAACTTACTTTATGGGATCTCCAATCACATAAGATGGATAACCATCTATATTGACAACATGTCGGCCTTAACCCCATCTCTTTTGAGGTTTGAAGAATTAATTTTCTTCCCACGGGTTTAGTCAGAGGATCGACCAAATTTATCTCTGACTTCACATAGTCAATGGAAATTATTACACCTCTCAACAGCTGTTTTATAACATCATGTCTCAATCATGTGTCTACTTTTACAATTATAAGATTTATTCTTTGCAATAGTAATTGCCGCCTGACAATCACAAGCATAGACACATGAGGCAATACATCCTTTACATCCTTTATTAAAGGGATATTAGCTAAGAAGTTCTTAGCTACTCAACCTCAGAACCAGCTAACTCCAGAGCTACAAACTCTGATTTCATAGTCGATCTAGCAATGATCGTCTGTTTAGGTGATTTCCACGATATTGCACCACCACCAAGGGTGAATACATAACCACTAGTGAATTTTGTCCCATCTGAATCAGAGATCCAGTTTGCATCACTGTACCCTTCAAAAATAAAAGAAAATCCAATATATAGGAAACCATAATTCATGGTTCCTCTCAAATATTTCATTAATCTATCTAATGCAGAACAATGCTCTCTATTGGGATTATGAGTATATCTACTCAGTCTACACACATCATAGGCTATATCAGGCCTTGTAAAATTTATTAAATGCATCAGACTCCCAATAATCTGCACATATTTAGACTGAGCAACTGGATCACCATTATCTTTTTTAACTGAGAGTTAGCATCAAAAGGAGTGCTCATAGATGCGACATTAAAATATTCAAACTTTTTAAGAAGTTTCTCAGCATAATGTTCTTGTGAAAACATTATTCCATCTTCACTCCTTATAACTTTAACTCCCAATATTGTATTTACTTCACCCAGATCTTTCATATCAAAATTAGCAGACAGAAATAATTTAGTACTTTGCACCATATTTAAACTTGTACCAAATATAAGCATGTCATCAACATACAGACATATTATCACATAATCATTGTCTACCACTTTAGTATAAACATGTTTATCCACCTCAACTGAAGAAAAACCGTCTCTCAGTAAGACTTGTTCAAATTTCTCATACCACTGCTTAGGAGCTTGTTTAAGGCCATAAAGAGAATTAATTAATTTACAAACTTTATTTTCTTGTCCAGGAATGGCATAGCCTTCAAGTTGAACCAAATAAATTTCTTCTTCTAAATTACCATTTAGAAAAGCAGTTTTCACATCTATTTGGTGGATAAAAAGCTTATTGATTGAAGCTAAGGCAATTAAAACTCGAATAGAAGAAATTCTAGTCACTGGTGCAAATGTATCAAAATAATCTATATTTTATTTTTGAGAAAATCTTTTTGCTACTGACCGAGCTTTATATTTATCTAAAGATCCATCAGGATTAAATTTTTTTTTGAAAATCCATTTACAATCAATAGGTTTTGCACCATGAGGTAAATCAGTTAAAATCCATGTATTATTTTTCTTAATAGAATCAATTTCAAATTTTATTGCCTCTTTCCAATATTTAGCATCTGAAGAAGATATAGCTTCAAAATAATTTGATGGTTCATTATCAACAAGAAAAGTTTGAAAATCATATAAGAAAAATATTATTGCCTAGGCCTTTTGCTCCTTTTCAATTCCTCAAGAGAGATAATTTCACTATTTGTTTCAACAGGTTTATGGAAAATTTTATTAGACAATGGATACATATATTAAAAGAACTCAGAATTCTTTGTCTCAATTATAGTATTGCAAGCAAGCACATCACTTTTTAAAACAAGAAATCTATATGCAACACTATGTTCAGTATATCTAATAAGCATGCAATTAACAGTTTTAGAACCTATTTTTCTCTTTTTAGGTTCAGGCAAAAGAACTTTAGCAAGACACTCCCATATTTTTAAATATTTAAATTAGGTTTATAACCCCTCCACAATTAATACGGAGTTTTTTCAGTTCTTCTATGTGGTATTCTATTTTGTAAGTGACATGCAGATAAAATAGCTTCACCCCACAAATTATCAAGAGCATTAGAACTAACTAATATAGAGTTCATCATCACTTTGAATGTTCTATTTTTCCTTTCAGCTACTCCATTTGACTCAAGTGAATAAGGCGGAGTTACCTCATGAATTATTCCACTCTTTTCACAAAAATCATTTAAAGATAAATATCCACCAACTGATGTCCTCTCCGTACGCTAGACGAGATTGTCAGTACCGTACAGGAAAACCAACGTCAAGAGCAATTGAGAGAACATAATTGAGAATGAAATAAAGCTTGATTGCATTAGTGAAAGCTATTATAGAAAAGTAACACGATGTCGAGGGCACCAGTACAGAGAATTGTTTGCTTGCTAGAAAGTTTGATTTCTTGATTCCCCCTAGTAGTGCTTAAAAACAAAGTTACAGGATTTGCCCTAACTAAGATAGAGAGGCATAATGGAAATACATGAAATAAAACTACTCTATATTTACACTGAAAAGGACTTAGATTCCTGCAAAGTAGAAGATGGTCTATTGGCAGTAACCTTGTGTTTAGCATCAGGGTCTGCGCGCGCAGCAGCATCTGCACGTGCGGTGCTGTTGGCATCTTCCTACGGCTGGGCACTGACGAGGGCTATCAGTAGGGCGACATAGGCACATGCGCGCTTGTCACTTGGCGTGGCCAAGACCACGTGGCCGACCATGGCGCTAGGCGTTGGGAGGCTTGCCAGGATGCCGTGGGGCGCGTCCAAGGGGTCATGGGGCATGGATGAAAAGCCGCAAATGACATTCTCCTGAACTTGAGTTGGTGACGTCCTCGGCACATTACTTGAAAGATAATCATCGATCAGGATCATGTAGGCTTTGAGGTTTGTTCCCCTCTCCCAAGTATTCTCTTCTGCATCACAGCCCTGCCATTTCTCCAAGAACTCTTGGTGATATTTCTTAGAAGCATGAACCACTCGATCATCGAGAATAGCTTCTACCCGCCTTTTCCCAGTTGAATTACGGCCTCAAATATTGGGTATTGTGAGTTGGCCCCGTGAAGGATCCTCCATGTCTTCCCGAAAAGGTTTCAGAATATTGACATTGAAGACTTGACGAATCTTCTACCAGGCTGGGGTATCCACCCGGTATGTAATTTTCCCAATGCGTTTCTCAATAGACAAAGGTCCAATATATTTTTCAATAGACGAGGGTCATGGACCCCTGCAAACAAGTATCACTTTGGATTTTTCACCATCACTTTGTCTCCTAATTGGTATTCAACAAAGTGATGGATTTGATCAACATGCTTCTTCATCCCCTTTTGGGCTTTGATAGATAGCTCCGTACTATCTCCGAATTTTGCTTCCATTCCTTCGAGAAGCTAATATCTCAAGGAGATTTCGATATGTTTGGGGCATTCACAGTGTGTAAGAGTAGCGGTTGTTGTCCGGTAACAATTTCAAAAGTGCTTTTGTTTTTACTAGAAATCTTTTGTGAATTGAAACACAGCTGAGAAGCATCCAGAAGATTCACCCAATTCTTCAACGATACAGTAAAAAAATGGTGTAGATATTCCTCCAGCATGTCATTGAACGGCTCCATCTGGCCATCATATTGCGGATGAAAACTTGAACTATGGCTCAATTTGGACCTGAGTCACTTAAAGAGCTGAGTGCAAAAGATCTAGTGAAGCGAAAGTCGCGATCACTAACAATGTATTTAGGCAGATCCCAAAATTTGACAACATAAAAGAAGAAAAGTTGAGTTGTATCTTCTGCTGATATATATTGTTGGGAAGTTATAAATGTAGCATACTTGGAAAACCAATCTACCACAACTAAGATAGTTGTGAGATCTCCGACCTTAGGTAGTCCGGTGATGAAATCCATTGAAACACTTTCCCAAGATCTCTTTGGAACAGTCAATGGCTCCAAAAGGCCCGCTTGTGTCAAGCACTCTGACTTGTCTGGGATACTAAGAAACTCTTCACATATTGAGCAACATCATCATCCATTTGAGACCAATAATAAGCACCACACAACAACTCCATAGTGCGCTCTTCACCTGGATGGCCGGCCCACAAAGTATCATGTCATTCCATAAGAAGAGTCCTTCACAGATCTCCTCCGTTAGGAACATAAAGTCGAGTACCTTTTACTTTCAAGAACCCATCTTCAATGTAGAACTAGAGAGTCTTGCCTTGTCCTACCAAATCGACAGAATAATGTGCACCAGGATCCTTTATGAGTAGATCTTGTATATGGTCTCTTATAGCGGTGGCCACTTTGCTCCCTTTTAGGGTGGCGAGTAGGCACACTGATGCTAAGTCGGCCCTTCGACTAAGTGCATTAGCAACTTGGTAGGTCTTCTTGCTTCAATACTCCAGGTTGAAGTGAAATTTTGCTAGGAGTTCCTGCCACCTGGCCTGTCGGCCATTCAGCTTTAGCTGGGTCATGAAATGGCTAACAACTGTGTTATCTGCCTTGATCGTGAATGAGGTTCCCAGCAGATAGTGCCTCCAAAGGCATAAGCAATGGACGACAACCAATAATTCTTTTTCATGGGCGGCATAGCGACGTTCTGTTTCCTTCAGCTTCCGTCTCTCGTACGCCATTGGAAACCCCTCATGTAGCAAGACTCCACCCAGAGCATAGTCAGAGGCATCCGTTTGTACTTCAAATTTCTTGGCCAAATCAAGAAGGCCAAGACAGGACTACTAGACATAACCGCTTTCAATGCATTGAAGGCATTTGTGTGCTTGGAAGCCCAATCCCAAGGTGTGACCTTCTTCAGGAGTTCTTTCAACGACAATGCAATGAGAGAGTAATTCTTTACAAATCGCCGATAAAAAGTTGCATAGGCCAAGGAACGCCCTCAATCCGTGGATATCCTGAGGCAGCGGTCAATCTATGACAACCTGAATCTTCTGTTGGTCCATCTTTATCCGGACTTCTTCGATGACATGTCCAAGGAATTCAATCTTCTTTTGGGTGAATGCTCACTTGGACAGCTTCACATATGGTTCGTGTTCCCGCAGTCGGGCTAGGACCTTCCGCAGGTGCTTCAAGTGTTCCTCCAATGTTTTGTTATACATCACAATGTTGTCCAAGTATACTACTACAAACTCATCAATGTACTCTCGGAAGACTTGTTTCATAAATCTGCAAAATGTGGCTGGAGCATTAGTCAAGACGAATGGCATGACCAGGAAATTGTACGATCCATATCTTGTCACACGTGTCATTTTGTGTTCATCTCTTTCAGCAATTCGGACTTGCCAGTAACTTGTCTTCAGGTCTATTTTGGTGAATATTGTGGCACCACCCAACTTATCGAACAAGTCTACCATGAGAGGTATAGTGTACTTGTTCTTCACTGTAATTTTGTTTAGGGCTCAATAATCCACTCAGAATCGTAGGGTGCCATCCTATTTCTTTTAGAATATCACAGGGGACCCATAAGGGGACTTGGAGGGAACAATGATCCCCGTGTCTAGCATTTCCCTCAACTGTCTCTGAATCTTGGTGAGTTTGGGTTGTGAAATTCTATAAGGTGCCCGGACGGCGGCTTCACACCCGGCACCAACTCAATCTCACGGTCCATAGTGCGCCTAGGTGGGAGTCGATTTGGCATATCATGTGGCATGATTTCTTCAAACTCCAGTATCAACTCCTTCACGGGTGTAGGAATGGGAACCGAGGAGCATTCTATATATTCGATATAGAGGGTAGCCAAGAACGGGATGTTCTCAACGGTCATATTTATGGTTGTGCATGGAATAATATAGGGCTTGGCCCAATATGCTCCCATCATCAATAGTATGTCGGCATAAGGTACTGGAATGGTATTGGGTTGCCTCATGAATTCCAATCCAACTATTAGCTCGAAGTCATCTATGATCACCACGCGCAAGTTAACTTTTCCTTCATAAAGTCCAAGCTTCACTGACACTCCTTTGACTTTTCTACCCACCAGCTGAAGTAGTGAGTTAATAGCCTTAACACGACCTCTGCACTTTCCCAAACTAGACCAAGGCGATCTACCTGAGTTGAGGCTAAGTAGTTGCAAGTAGCGCCCATTTCTATCATCGCCCGAATGGGCTTGCCATTAATTTTCATCTCGACGAACATTAATGTCTTCCTTTGGTTAAGATAAGGCCCTTCATCCGCCTTATTTTTCCTTTCATGGTCGTTGGGCATGAGTCCTTCTTCTTACGGATACCAGCACTGGTTCTCCGAAATAGAACAAACAAGTGCGTTGAAGGCACCTATTGGTTTGGTCTGGTCAGCATCATCTGTATCGTCATCCATCCCATCATCAAAAGTTTGATGGGCATTCATCTGTGCATGTGGTCATTCATTGTTCCAATGTGGCCCATTGTAATGACGGCATCCTGATAGGGGATTTCTCCCCCCGATCGTTGTTGATGCATCACTATTGCTGCCTGAGGAAGGTTGCACTCCGATCTCCTCCACTTCTACTAGGGCCATCATTGTTAGGCCGGTGCCTTTGTATCTCGCTCGGACAGGTGGCTGAGGCCTATCCTTCCGAGCTTCCACTTGATAGTCCCCAAGGGATTTCGTTGCTTGAATCACCCCGGGTGAGGTGTCTAACTTTATCTTTGAAGCTCCATACGGGCATAAAGTTTCAAACCTTACAGGAATATGAAGAGTTTGTATTTGTCCCTCATATCCCGTATGTTCAGCATGAGCGCGGAGAATTCCCACACGTAATCCCGCACTAACTCGGTTTGGTAGAGCTCCGTAGTTTTCTCCGCGCATTGTACTCAAAATTTTCCAGAAAGAACTGCAGGTGTATGGCTACCTTTAGTTCTGCCTATGTCTCGAGAGTATCTTCACTGACCGCGATGGCTTCGTATTTTACCCGCCACCATAGTTTAGCATCACTCTGAAAATACATGGCAGCAGTTGCTACCTTTTTTACTTCTTCTAACTCCCCACGACATCGAAGTACTATTCGATGTCGAAGATGAAGTTATCCACTTATTTGGCATTCCTAGTTCCATTGTATGATTTTGGCTCAGGAATCTTCAGCTTTTGTGGCACAAGGGCGAGGTCCACAACGCCCCTGATCTAGTTTTCGCCTCCTTGAATTAGGCCTTGTAGTGCAATATTGACAACAATGAGCTGACATGTCAAGTTGTCTATGGTTTGCTACATGGCAGTCACCATGTTTGCCTATTGTGCCCTGTAGGCTAAATCTTCGGTACGCTCCTGTTGGAGGCCCTTGAATTTACCAAAATTTTTGGCTGCCTCTGTAGCTGTCGTTTGCCGGTCTCCCTCAGAGTCGCGACTGATGTTTGCAATGTCACCTTCGGCCTGCCGCATCCCGCGGTCCAGTTCATCCAACCTTGTACTAAGTTGATTCTTATATCAGGAACCGTATCCACGATGGGTTGTAATACGTCAATCATTTCTTCGAGGGACGCAATGGGGTCCCCATGATTCACCATGGTCAGAAATGGTGGTAATGGTAATGTGTTCCCTCATATAATGCCGAGCCTCTGCTCTGATACATACTGTTACACAGCGCCTTCATGAGATTCCTTAGAAGGGCGGCGTAAGGCTAAGCATTTGATGTCAGTGCAGTTATTATCCGCCAACTGAGTTCCCCTCCGTACGCTAGACGAGATTATCAGTGATGTAGGAGAAAACCAATGTCAAGAGAAATTGAGAGAATACAAATGAGAATTGAGAATGAAAGAAAGCTTGATTGCATTAACGAAAGCTATTACAGAAAAACAACACGGTGTCGAGGGGGAGAGACATCAGTACAAAGAATTATTTGCTTGCTAGAAAGTTTGATTGCTTGATACCCCTAATAGTGCTTAAAAAAAATAAACCAAAGTTACAGGACTTGACCTAACTAAGATAGAGAGACATAATCGAAATACATAAAATAAAACTACTCTATATTTACAATGAAAAGGACTCAGATTCCTACAAAGTAGAAGTCGGTCCGTTGGCAGCAACCTTATCTTTAGCATTAGTGTCTGGGCGCGCGGCACTGCCTGCGCGCGCGGTGCTGTTGGCATATGCCTACGGTTGGGCGCCGGCGAGGGCTATCGATGGGGCGACATAGGAACATGCACTCTTGTCACTTAGTGTGACCAAGACCACGAGGCTGACCATGGTGTTAGGCATTTGGAGGCTTGCTAGGATGCCATAGGGCGCGTCCAAGGAGTCATGCAGCATGGCTGGAAAGCCGCCCATGACATCGCTTACTCGTGTAATAACATGTTCCTTCAAATTAAGGTGTTTCTCTTAATTAATTGCCCCATGCGTCAGATATTAATAATGAGATGCGATCTTAGACCTTATGTAACGTGCTCCCCTCAATTTTAAAAAGAAAAAAAAGCTTATATATATAATTCTGTTGTAAATTACGTAGAATATTTTAGTTATACTTATAAATTGTCATATATTTCAAATGCTTTGAACTGAACTTGATTGAGTAATTAGGACAACATTGTGCAGATTAACTTATTCAAATTTGTTATCAGAACTTTCTTTTGTCAGATTTAGATAGGTACTAGATTATTGGCCTTCCATCTCAAAGAATCCAGAACCTATTTGTGGATCTTTTTGACAAGTATGACGGAAATGCATGTAAAAAAAAGAGTTACATATTTATGTATAACATTCTTTTAAACAACGCTATACCTGAACGGACGTTTTGGACGTTAACGCATAGAGCTCTTTAAAAGAGCGTTATACCATATAACGCCTTTAGAAAAAGCGCTATGTAGGTATAGCGCAGTTATAAAGAGTGTTATACCTATTTTGTGGGCCCACTAATATCCTGCGTTTAACTGACATAACAATAATTCAAATGGATATAGCGCCCTTTAAAAGAACGCTATACCTAAAAAAATTCATCCCCCCCCCCCCCCAGCTAGGCGTTGCCTTATTTNTAATGTCTGAAGAGCGAAAAGTAAGGGTTTCATTATTTTGAGGGGGGGGGGAGGGGGAGGGGGGTGATGGTTGTGGTGGCAAATAACGTTGTGAGCTATAGTTTATCTCCACAGTGTCATGTTAAGTTTCCACTTACAATGGAGTGTATCGCTGTTATGTAAAAAAATGGGTGTGAGGAAACGTTAGGTGAACCTTAAAGTAACCGGAAGATAGTCGTATTCCATCACTCCGCAAGGGGTTGCTTGTTAAGGTGAGGTTAACATCGACGATAATGAAACTTTGTGGGATTTTTTGAGGACTCCGGATGAATACTAGGAATTTCTTGTAATAAAAATATTAGAAATGTACGTCAAGGTTGAAGCGTTCGCAATCATGAGGTTGAGCATAGTAGGGATAACCCTCAGTCATCGGGTGATTATTCTGGAGCCGTTTTTGCCGGACAGGTTCCGGTTGAAAGAGTTTGGCCTGATTTAAACTTATCACCACGAGTGAATGAGGAGCGAGGAAATAATTACTCTCCTGCTTTACATAATCCACAAGACGAGTGGTAAACTTCAATTTTCCTTTGTGTTACGATATTTTTTTTTTGTTGTATTGAATTTGTATTAACGCTCATATATTCCACAGGGGGTACCGGCGAGATATGAATTTTGCAAGTTATGAACCCATACCCAGTTGGAATGTGCCTAGTTCTGGTGTGTTGGATCATGATAGTCCGTCCGGGAGTCATCACCAACAGGATAATGTCCATCAAGGAATGTCAACACATTACCACTTGTAAGTGAAGTGATACAGCTATATGGAAAGTATTTATTAATTTGAATAGCTTATTATTTTGTTGTTTGTGCAGTGAAAATGAGCAAGTTGAACCACTTGTCCTGACTCAATTGCCCGAAGACAATATATTAAATCGGTATCTGGCAGATGCACAGAGTGAGAAACAGAACAGTGATTATGAAAATAATGCCGATGATTCCGGAGACAACACACCCTTCCCTCGTGAGGATGGTGATGAGGAGGAAGAGAATGAAGGACCTGATTTGATGAGAGAGTATGCTCCACTCCCGTTAGACCAAGAGTGTACGAGTCCCAAATGCCGTTTCATTCAAGGAAGATTCCCTACCTTGATCATTTTCCGAGTATGCCGGATGTGGATGCTCTCACAAGGGATTTTGATGAAATTCGGATAGCAATGTGGGATGATTCTAGACCAAAAGCGCTAGGAAAGGGCAAGCATTTTCCTAATAAAGCGCGCCTAAGCAGGGCGGCAAAAATGTACAGCGTAAAAGAGTGTCGTGAGATGACGATATGGGAGTCAATGTCACGACCTGAAATCCCACCTTCATGCCATGATGGCGCCTAACGTTGCGCTCGCTAGGCAAACTAACATGTTAACTAAATTGATTTATTAACAAGTGAAAATAACAAACACTGACTATATAATTGAGATAAAGTGCGGAAGCATTAACATAAATCTAAATAACAATATCTAGTAACGATGAAATCCCGTTAAGTACAAATCCCAGAAGTGGAGTCACAACCTCACGAACCAGTCTAAGATTTGGGAAAAAAACAATAGTTTGAAATAAAATGATATATCTGTCTGGAAACACATAGATGACAGAGTGTAAGATAGACAATGACGTCGAGATCCACGAACGCCTGTGGAACTACCTCGATGTCGTCTGAAATGGACTGAAGGATACTCCCTCTAACGAGATCCACTGGGTCCGGCTGCGTAATCTGCACAACATAAATAAGTGAAGGTGTAGCATCAGTACAACCGACCCCATGTACTGAGTAAGTGTTGAGCCTAACTTCAGCGAATTAGTGACGAGGCTAGGACACGACAACAAATTTTACCTGTGCAGTTCAATAATATAGCAGAATATAAACAAGAATACAGTTACGACGAAGAACATGCTGGGGATAAGAGGGGTAACACTCGCTAAAACAGTAGAATCAAGTACTAACGGAAATGTAGAAGTAAACCAGGAAATATCAGCCCGAACAAGTAAAATAGACAGGAGAAAACACGGCATGACCCCTCGTGTATAACCTCAAAATCACACAGCACGGATGCCCCTCGTGCATAAATAATAATGACTCGGCACGGAAGTTCCCTCGTGCATCAATAATAATCAATCGGCACGGAATGTCCCCTCGTGCATAAATAATAATCAATCGGCATGGAATGTCCCCTCGCGCATAAATAATAATCAATCGGCACGGAATGTTCCCTCAGGCATAAATATAATCATTGGCACTGAATGTTCCCTCGTGCATAAATAATAATCACTCGACACAGAATGTTCCCTCGTGCATAAATAATAATCATTGGCACGGAATGTTCCTTCGTGCATAAATAATAATCACTCGGCACGAAATGTTCCCTCGTGCATGATGAGTGTAAAAACAATTGATATGAAAGTTTAACAATACGACATTTCAAATGTACATAAATAATCAACAAAATTATATTGTCCTAGTAAGAGACTCAGATATAACCAATCTCACTCAGAAGTATAATGCCAACAGTAAAATCCTCGACCGATCACATAATCAATAACTTTCTACGTCATGAAGTAACCTCAAGGTACCATTTCCAAGGTTCCCAATAATTCACAACACGGAGAATATCAAAGAACATTAAATAACTCATCGACATTCGACTCACGGGCATGCTTGGCCACAACATATAGGTACCCGTCACCTCACCTATACGTTGGACATGAATTACACATAGCAAATAAGACTCTAAACCTATTCCCTCAAACTAAGGTTAAGCCAAACACTTACCTCGGCTCCAAGAATGCAAGTCAAGCCTCAATCACGACCTTTCCTCTTGAATCCAACTCCGAAACGATAATATATATACATAATTGACTTAATAACATCAATAATTATTCAATAACTCAATCCCAAAGCCTAATTAATCATTTCCCATAATTCTTCCAAAAATACCAAAATTCGACCCCGGCCCGCTTGGTCCAAACTCGAGGTTCGGACCAAAACCCGATAACCTACTCCCCCATGAACCCGAATTTACAATTTATTTTGAAATCCGACCCCAAAATGAGCTTGAGTTCCCAAAATTTCCAAAAGCCCTAACTCTATCCAAAACCCCCAATTTCTACCCTTGATTCCATGTTTTTAGACCTAGAATCTAGTGATTGATAAAGGAAAATGGAAGATATTAGAGTTAAGAACACTTACCGATGAAGCTATGGTGGAATGGTCTCCTAAGACTCACCCAAGGAGAGTTGAGAAGAAGAAAATGGTGAAAGATATGAAAATCCCGTAATGGGTATTCTGTTTTTGAGCAATTAAATAACTAGGCGGATTTACCCTACGCGATTGCGACAGAAGGGCTGCGATCGCGGAGAGTACTCGACTTCAGACTTACCGATCGCGAAGTAAGGAGTGCGATTTCAAAGAACTCGGACGTGGAACCACGCGATCGCGAATGAAAGAACGCGTTCGCACAGAACAATTGCTACCCAGCCCCCAACCCCACAGGATACTTACGCGATCGCGGACATAGGGTTGCGTTCGCGTAGAGCTTAAACCCCAAAGTTCCGTGTTCGCACCCAGTTCCTTGCGATCGCGTAGAGAAAATTAGCCACCCCGCCCAATTGCACATCGCGATCGCGTGCACTACACCGTGATCACAAAGAAGGAAATAGTTGGACATCAGATACAGCCTAAAACACCAGAAATTTCCTAAGTTTAGCACCCCGACACCTACCCGGAACTCACCGAGCCCTTGGGGATCAAAACCAAATATATACACGCCTTCAAAATCATCCTACGAACTTATTCGAGTAATTAAACCACCAAAACAACATCAAAAATAACGAATTAAACTCAAAAATCCATAGAATTTCCTCAAACTTCATAAACTATCAAAATTTTCATTTTTGATCCGAAACACGTCAAACTAAGTCCGTTTCTTTACAAATTTTATAGATAACTCACATAACAAATATTGAACTTGTTCCGGGTTCCAGAATCATAATACGGGCTCGGTAACACAGATCTCATATCAAAGTTCATTTTCAAAAGTCTTTATTATTTTCAGAAAACAATTTCCTTTAAAAATTCATTTCTCGGACTTGGGACCTCCGAATTCGATTCTGGGCATACGCCCAGGTCCCATATTTTCCTACGGACCCTCCGAAACCGTCAAATCACGAGTCTGGGTCTGTTTACCAAAAATATTGACCAAAGTCAACTTTATTCCATTAATTATTATAAATTCAATTGTTTAACACATTTCCACATAAAGGCTTCCCGGCTACGCGCCCGGGCTATGCACGCACATCGAGGTGAGATTAACAGAGTCTTTCGGGGCCTCGGAATACAGATTTTGCTAAATTTACACAAGATGACCTTTTGGGTCATCACAATCTCCACCTCTAAAACAACCGTTCGTCCTCGAACGGACATAGAAAGGTACCTGAATCGGGGAAAAGGTGGGGATATCGGCTCCGCATATCGGACTCGGACTCGGACTCCCAAGTAGCTTCCTCAACAGGCTGACCTCTCCACTGAACACGAACCGAAGGATAACTCTTCGACCTCAACTGTCACACCTGTCGGTCTAATATGGCTACCGGCTCCTCCTCATAAGACAAATCCTTGTCCAACTGGACACCACTGAAGTCAAGTACATGAGATGGATCTGCAATATACCTCCAGAGCATAGATACGTGAAATACCAGATGCACGGATGACAAACTAGGTGGCAAGGCAAGTCTGTAGGCCACCTCTCCTACCTTATCCAGAATCTCAAATGGACCAATGTACCTAGGGATCAACTTGACCTTCTTTCCGAATCTCATCACGCCCTTCATGGGCGACACCCGAAGAAATACCCGGTCTCCTATCATAAATGCCAAATATTGAACCCGGCGATCCGCATAACTATTCTGCCTGGACTGAGCTGTACGAAGTCTATCCTGAATGATCTTCACCTTGTCCAAGGCATCCTGGACTAACTCAGAACCCAACAATCTAGCCTCTCCCGGCTCAAACCATCCGACTAGAGACCGACACCGTCTACTATACAACGCCTCATACGGATCCATCTGAATGCTCGATTGATAGTTGTTGTTGTAGGCAAACTCACATAAAGGCAAGAATTGGTCCCATGAACCACCAAAGTCAATGACACAAGCTCGCAACATATCCTCCAAAATCTGAATAGTACGCTCGGACTGCCCGTCCGTCTGAGGATGAAATGATGTGCTCAAATCAATCTGTGTGCCCAACTCTCGCTGAAATACTCTCCAGAAATGGGAGGTAAACTGAGTACCTCGGTCTGATATAATGGATATGGGCACACCATGCAATCTAACAATCTCTCTCATATAGATCCTTGCCAACTTCTCTACTGAATACGAAACGGATACTGGGATGAAATGCGTTGACTTGGTCAGCCTATTCACAATGACACATACTGCATCAAACATCCTCTGAGTCCGTGGGAGTCCAACTACAAAGTCCATGGTGATACGCTCCCACTTCCACTCGGGAAGTTGAATCTGCTGCATCAAACCACCGGGTCTCTGGTGCTCGTACTTAACCTGCTGACAGTTCAAGCAACGAGCTACATAAGATACAATATCCTTCTTCATCCTCTGCCACCATTAATGCTGACGCAAGTCCTGATACATCTTTGCGGCGCCCGGATGAATAGAATATCGGGAACTATGGTCCTCCTGAAGTATCAACTCACGAATAACATCCAAATCAGGTACAAAAATCTGACCATGCATCCTCAAAACTCCCTCATCATCAACCGTAACCTGCTTGGCATCTCCGTGCCTGACTCTATCTCTAAGAACACACAAATGGCGATCATCATACTGCCTGGCCCGAATACGGTCATACAATGAAGAACGGGCTACGGTATGGGCCAAAACACTGCCAGTCTCAGAAACCTCCAATCTCACAAATCGATTGGCTAAAGCCTGAACATCCAAAGAAAGAGGTCGCTCTCCGACTGATAAATAAGCAAGACTACCCATACTGGCTGACTTCTGGCTCAAAGCATCGGCCACCACATTGACCTTTCCCGGATGATAAAGAATGGTAATATCATAATCCTTCAACAACTATAACCATCTCCTCTGCCTCATGTTCAACTTCTTCTGTTTGAACAGATACTATAAGTTCTTATGATCCGTGAACACTCACATGGCACACCATACAAATAATGCCTCCAAATCTTCAATGCATGCACAATCGCTGCTAACTCTTAGTCATGAACTGGATAGATCTTCTCATGAACCTTCAACTGACGAGAAGCATAGGCTATAACCTTGTCATCCTACATCAACACTGCACCAAGCCCAACCCGTGAAGCATCACAATACACGGTATGCGGTCCTGAACCTGTAGGCAACACTAACACTGGTGCAAGGCTGTCTTGAGCTTCTGAAAGCTCGCCTCACACTCATCAGACCACCTGAACTGAGCACTCTTCTGAGTCAACCTGGTCATCGGGGCTGCAATGGATGAAAATCCCTCCACAAACCGGCGATAATAACTTGCTAAGCCCAAGAAACCCCGGATCTCTGTGGCTGAGGTGGGTCTAGGCCAATCTATGACTGTTGAAATCTTCTTGGGATCCACCTGAACACCCTCTGACGATACCACATGGCCTAAAAATGCAACTGAACTCAACCAGAACTCACACTTGGAAGATTTTGCATACAACTGACTATCCCTCAAAGTCTGGAGGACGACTCTAAGGTTCTGCTCATGCTCCTCTCGGCTGCGAGAGTATATCAATATATCATCAATGAAAACAATAATGAATGAGTCCAGATAAGGCCTGAACACTCGGTGCATCAACTTCATAAAAGCAGCGGGGGCATTTGTCAGCCCAAATGACATCAACAAGAACTCATAATGCCCATAACGAGTGCGAAAAGCTGTCTTAGGGACATCCGACGCCCTAATCCTCGGCTGGTGGTAACTAGATCTCAAGTCAATCTTGGAAAACACTGAAGCACCTTGAATCTGGTCGAATAAATCATCAATCCTCGGCAAAGGATACTTGTTCTTAATAGTAACCTTATTCGACTGTCGGTAGTCAATACACATCCTCATCGAGCCATCTTTCTTCTTGAAAAACAATACTGGGGCACCCCAAGGAGAAACACTAGGCCTAATGAAGCCTTTATATAACAAATCCTGCAACTGATCCTTCAACTCCTTCAACTCTGGCGGGGCCATACGATACGGCGTAGTAGAAATAGGCTGGTTGCCCTGAGTTAACTCAATACAAAAATCAATATCCATGTCGGGTGGCATACCCAACAGGTCAGCAGGGAATACCTCTGGAAACTCACGAACAACGGGCACAGACTCCAGGGAAGGAACCTCGGCGCTAGAATCACGAACATAGGCCAGATAGGCCAAACAACCCTTGTGGACCATACGTCGAGCCTTCATATAAGAAATAACTCTACCGGAAGAATGACTGGGAGTCCCTCTCCACTCCAAACGAGGTACCCCTGGAAAAGCCAAGGTCACTGTATTGGCATGACAGTCCAGAATAGCATAATAGGGGGATAACCAATCCATCCCCAATATAACATCAAAGTCAACCATATCAAGAAGTAAAAGATCAACCTGAGTCTCCAGACCACCAATAACTACTAAGCAATCACGGTAGACTCGATATACCACTATAGAATCACCCACCGGTGTAGACACATGTACAGCAGTGCTCAAGGAATCACGGGGCATACTCAAATAAGTGGAAAAATATGAAGACACATATGAGAATGTAGAACCCGGATCAAATAACACCGAAGCCTCTCGGTTGCAAACTGAAATCATACCTGTAATAACTACATCAGAAGCCTCAGCATCAGGCCTGGTAGGAAAAGCATAGCACCGGGGCTGAGCCCCTCCAACCTGAACATCTCTAGGTCGACCTACTATGGCCTGACCTCTACCTCTCGTGGCATGTCCTCCACCTCTAGCACCCCCACTACCACCCCTAGCTGGCTGAGGGGGTGGGGTTGCGCCTGATGCGGGAACCATGGCACGAGAACCTTGATACTGAGACCCACCAGAACCTTGGGGGAAAAATCTGGAAATATGCCCCAAACCACCGCAAGAATAACAAGGCCTCTGTTGATGTGACTGCTGACTCTGGAGCTGACCCTGTCGACCCTGATAACCACCCTGGAATCTCTGAAGCGGCGGTGCACTGATAGGTGCTGGTGGTGCACCAATAGGAGCTGGCGGTGCACTGTGAGCTACCTAAAGTGCCGACTGATAGGGTCTGGGAGGATGACCTCTGCCGAAAGAATCCCTGCCCCTAGATGAGGCTCCACTGAATCGACCGAAGTGACTGGGCCTCTTGTNAACATAGATCCTTGCTGGAGGCGCTCAAACTGCCTCCGAAGATCCTCCCTCTGGGTAACTGGAAGGAACTTCCCCACGAATAACTCAAAGAAATGAGCCCAAGTCAATGGTGCAGACCCAGCTGGCCTGGTCAAGCAATAGTCTCTCCACCAAGTCTTGGCGGAACCCGAAAGACGAAAAGTAGCAAAATCAACTCCATTGGACTCTACTATGCCCATGTTCCGAAGAACCTCATGACAGCTGTCCAAATAATCCTGGGGATCCTCTGATGGTGCACCAATAAATGTAGTAGTGAATAACTTGGTGAATCTATCCAATCTCCATAAAGCATCTGCTGACATAGTTGCTCTCTCAACTGTCGGGTCCACAATGCCCGGCTGAGCTACTCCGGCCGTCTGAGGTGTCGGAGTCTGGAACTGAGGACCTAGCTACTCTGGTGTGCGAGTAGCAGGAGTCTGGATCCCTCCCCCAGCCCGAGGGACGGCTGGTGCAGTAGGAAGAAGACCGGCCTGAGCCACACTCTCCATGAGTCCCACCAAGCGGACTAGAGCGTCCTGAAGCACCGGGGGGGAAATGAACCCCACTGGGACCTGTGCTGGTCCAACTGGAACTGTCTGAGTAGGAACCTCACCGGCAAAGCCTGTCTGTGGGTCCTCTACTGGGGCTGCTGCCCTGGGCTGAGCCCTGCCCCTGCCTCGGCCTCTAGTACGGCCTCAACCCCTCGTAGGAGCTGCAACAGGAGAATCGGGCTGCTGATCGGTAGATGAGGAAGCACGTATTCTCGCCATCTGTGTGAGAATAGAATCAAAACTCACTTAGCATTTAGATTTCAAATCGCCCGACAGGAAAGAAGAAAAAGTGAAGTTATTCCTAACTTTGCAGCCTCTGGGGATAAGTACAGACGTCTCCGTACCGATCTCTCAGACTCTACCAAGTTTTTCCGTGAGTTGTGAGACCTAAGCAACCTAGTGCTCTGATACCAACTTGTCACGACCCGAAATCCCACCTTCAGACCGTAATGGCGCCTAACGTTGCACCCGCTAGGCAAGCCAACGTGTTAACTGAATTTATTTATTAAAAAGTGAAAATAACAAACACTGACTATATAATTGAGATAAAGTTCGGAAGCATTAACATAAATCTAAATAACAATAGCTAATAACGATGAAATCCCGTTAAGTACAAAACCCAGAAGTGGAGTCACAACCTCACGAACCAGTCTAAGATTTGGCTAAAAAAAACAGTTTGAAATAAAATGATATATCTGTCTGGAAACACATAGATGACAGAGTGCAAGATAGACAGTGACGCCGAGATCCACGAACGCCTGTGGAAATACCTCGTTGTCGTCTGGAATGGACTGAAGGATACTCCCCCTAATGAGGTCCACTGGGTCCAGCTGCATAATCTGCACAACATAAAGAAGTAAAGGTGTAGCATCAGTACAACCGAACCTATGTACTAATTAAGTGTTGAGCCTAACCTCGGCGAAGAAGTGACGAGGCTAGGACACGACAACAAATTTTACCTGTGCAGTTCAATAATATAGTATAAAATAAACAAGAATACAGTTACGGGGAAGAACATGCTGGGGATAAGAGGGGCAGCACTTGCTAAAACAGTATAATCAAGTACTAACGGAAATGTAGAAGTAAAACAGGAAATATCAGCCCAAACAAGTAAAATAGACAGGAGAAAACACGGCATGACCTCTCGTGTATAACCTCAAAATCATACGGAACGAAATGCCCCATCGTGCATAAATAATAATGACTCGGCACGGAAGGTCCCCTCGTGCATCAATAATAATCAATCGGCACGGAATGTCCCCTCGCGCATAAATAATAATCAATCGGCACGGAATGTCCCCTCACACATAAATAATAATCACTCGGCACAGAATGTTCCCTCGTGCATAAATAATAATCATCGGCACAGAATGTTCCATCGTGCATAAATAATAATCACTCGGCACGGAATGTTCCCTCGTGCATGATGAGTGTAAAAGCAACAATTGGTATGAAAGTTTAACAATACGACATTACAAATGTACAGAAATAATCAACCAAATTCTACTGTCCCGACAAGGGACGCAGCTATAACTAATCTCACTCAGAATTAGAGTGCCAACAGTAAAATCCTCGACCGAGCACATAATCAATAACTTTCTACGTCATGAATTAACCTCAAGGTACCACTTCCAAGGTTCCCAATAATTCACAACACGGAGAATATCAAAGAACATTAAATAACTAATCGACATTCGACTCACGGGCATGCTTGACCACAACATATAGGTACCCGTCACCTCACCTATACGTTAGACATGAATTACACATAGCAAATAAGACTCTATACCTATTCCCTCAAGCTAAGGTTAAGCGAAACACTTACCTCGGCTCCAAGAATGCAAGTCAAGCCTCAATCACGGCCTTTCCTCTTGAATCCAACTCCGAAACAATAATATCTAGACATAATTGACTTAATAACATCAATAATTATTCAATAACTCAATCCCGAAGCCTAATTATACATTTCCCACAATTCTTCCAAAAATACCAAAATTCGACCCCGGGCCCGCTTGGTCCAAACTCGAGGTTCGGATCAAAACCCGATAACCCACTCCCCCATGAACCCGAATATACAATTTTTTTTGAAATCCGACCCAAAAATAAGGTTGAATTCCCAAATTTTCCAAAAGCCCTAACTCTACCCAAAACCCCTAATGTCTACCCTTGATTCCATGTTTTTAGACCTAGAATCTAGTGATTGATAAAGGAAAATGGAAGAAATTAGAGTTAAGAACACTTACCGATGAAGCTATGGTGGAATGGTCTCCTAAGACTCACCCAAGGAGAGTGGAGAAGAAGAAAATGGTGAAAGATATGAAAATCCCATAATGGGTATTCTGTTTTTGAGCAATTAAATAACTGGGCGGATTTACCCTACACGATCGCGACAGAAGGGCTGCGATCGCGGAGAGTACTAGACTTCAGAATTATGCGATCGTGAAGTAAGGAGTGCGATCGCAGAGAAATCGGACGTGGACCCACGCGATCGCGAACAAAAGAACGCGTTTGCACAGAACAATTGCTACCCAACCCCACAGGAGACTTACGCGATCGCGGACATAGGGTTGCGTTCGCGTAGAGCTTAAACCCCAAAGTTCCGCGTTCGCACCCAGCTCCTTGTGATCACACAGAGAAAATTAGCCACTCCGCCCAATTGCACATCGCGATCGCGTGCACTACACCGCGATCGCAGAGAAGGAAATAGTTGGACACCAGATACAGCCTAAAATACCAGAAATTTCCTAAGTTTAGCACCCCGACACCTACCCGAACTCACCCGAGCCCTCAGGGCTCAAAATCAAATATACACACGCCTTCAAAATCATCCTACGAACTTATTCGAGTAATTAAACCACCAAAACAATATCAAAAACAACAAATTAAACTCAAAAATCCATAGAATTACCTCAAACTTCATAAACTATCAAATTTTCCATTTTTTATCTGAAACACGTCAAACCAAGTATGTTTCTTTCAAAATTTTACAGTTAACTCACATAACACATATTGAACTTGTTCCGGGCTCCGGAACCATAATACGGGCTCGGTAACACAGATCTCACATCAAAGTTCATTTTCAAAAGTCTTTATTATTTTCATAAAACAATTTCCTTTAAAAATACATTTCTCGGACTTGGGACCTCGGAATTCGATTCTGGGCATACACCCAGGTCCCACATTTTCCTACGGACCCTTCGGGACCGTCAAATCACGGGTCCGGGTCCGTTTACCAAAAATGTTGACCAAAGTCAACTTTATTCCATTAATTATCATAAATTCAAATATTTAACACATTTCCACATAAAGGCTTCCCGGCTACGCACCTGGGGTATGCACGTACACCGAGGTGAGATTAACGGAGTCTTTCGGGGCCTCAAAACACAGTTTTTACTAAATTTACACAAGATAACCTTTTGGGTCATCACAGTCAAGTCCGTATGTATACAAGGTTGTTTGCCGTATATGGTTTACGGGTTATCATTGTATGCTGCGTGCAAGTAAGAAGAACACAGGTCTGTGGAAAGTGGGTAAATACATTGCTACCCACACAAGTGAAATGGACACATTCAATGGGAATCACTACAACTTGGATATTGACTTGATTTCTCTTGTCCTTATTCCACACCTTGAACCATCCATAAGGTATAAAATCAAAGAGTGCATTACATCAGTCCACCAGGAATATGGCCATACCATTAACAAAATAAATGCATTTCTCGGGCGCAAACGTGCATTTGAAATTGTTTATGGTAACTGGATAAGTTATTTGTAGCTCTACACCCAGGTACATGGCTGCACTGCAGCACTTTAACCCCGGGACAATTGTTATGGAAGCTTGAGCAGAGTCCGGGAAGACCGGAATTTTTATTCAATTACGTGTTCTGGGCATTTAAACCAGCAATCAATGGTTTTTCACATTGTCGGCGGGTAATATCCATAGACGGCACTCATGTCTATGGAAAATATGATATCAAGTTGTTGATCGCCATTGTAGTAGATGCTAATGGACAAATATTTCCTCTATCTTTTTCCATTTGTGCCAATGAAAGCTAAGAGACGTGGACGCTGTTTTTTTACCATTTGAAAGAGCACGTTGTCAAATAGTGTTCCGTTATTTGTCTAATATCTGATCGGCATGGTGGTATCTTAAGTTCTGTAGAGAATTTGCCTGCATGGAAAGAAATTTATGCCTACCACCGTTACTGTGTGAGGCACCTGAAGGCCAATTTCCAGAAGGCACATCCCAACAAGGATCTACATGATTTGATATGGATGGCAGCAACAGACCACCAAGAGCATAAATTTTGGAGGCACATGGAATCTATCAGGGAGAAAGACGAGAGATCTTATCGTTGGTTGATGCAAAATGAGCTTGACAAGTGGACTTTTCATGCGGATGGTGGAAGAAGACGGGGTGTTCTGACTACAAATGTGTCAGAGTCTTCTAACGGGTTATTGAAGTCGACAAGAGCATTACATGTCACTGCCATGGTGCGGATGTCGTTCAAGCAGATAGCGGAGAGGTTTGTTGAAAGGGCTGCAGGTACAACATCATTGATGGAAGGGGTGTTAAATTTATTCATCTTCCGAAGAAGAGATTTGAGAAATACAGGCAGCGAGCACTTTGGCATTCATTTTTACAGTATGATCATGACAGAAATGTTTTTGAAGTTCGCACCTTTATCCATTAAAATCGGGGAAATAATGTACATACCATAAATGAATCTAGAAGGTTATGCTCTTGTGAGAAATGGTCCATCTACCACTTGTTGTGCTCACATTCCATCAGGTGCTTTCAACATGTTGGTTTAGGGCCAACCAACTATGTTGATAAACAATATAATGTTGTTGCATACTTAAACGCCTGCAGTGGGCAGTTGCAGCCAGTGGGTGTTGAGCATTATTGGCCTTCGGAACCATTTAAAATGGTGTGTTACAAGGATTTTTTGCATCGAATACAAGTGCAGATGAGAATGCGTATATGGAACCAAATTGATGTTAGTGATACCGTTTATGCGAGAAAATGTGGTATATGCTCGCATAATGGACACGACCGTCGAAAATATCCTTCGGCTGGTTCGGCTGGCGGTGGTAATCCAGCTCCTGGTTGGAGTTATTCTAATGTGCCAACTATCAAGGATACATATAGTAACTGGGTTTCGTAATTGTAGTTGTAATAAAAGTATGTACTTGTTTATGTTGCAAGATGTGTCAAATAAAATTATGTCTCCATTATTGTTATCTTATTGAAATTTAACATTTTCAGTTAAGTAAATTAATAAATTTCTTCCTCCCGTTCATGTAATCAAAAATATTATTGGATTAAAAAATGGAAATTTTTTTAGTAGACCTTCGAATTTCACGCCAAAGTTATTATTAGAAAACTACTGCCAGATGAGGAAGATTTTTGATAAATACGTGAATATATATAGCGCGGTTAAATACTACGTTATTGTTGATACCCAATTTTTTTCCTCAAAATTATTTTTTAACTTGCATATGTACCTTCAAAGTCAGGTTCCCATAACAATTGGTATTTTTCTATAATTTTACCATATTTTTATTAAATCATCCAGTATTTACATTTCTAATAATTAATTATAAAATTGCATTACAAACAATTTCAAAATCATTTATTGATTTAATTTATTATTTAGGGTCCTATTGAGACCAGATTATTTCACAATTAGCCAGATTGGCATTCTTTGACTATAATTGCAATAACTTTGCGATTATAGCCTAATCATATATTTTATGCTATTTTGGCCCAATAATTATTCATTTTATATTTTAAATACTAATTAATCATTTTAATTTACTTTATTAAGCATCAATTTCATTTTTTATAATTATCAGCTATTTTTATAAATTATTTATATATTTTTTATTGGGTATTTAATAGTTTGTCACTACTATTTAAATTCTAGCGTAATTAACCCGGACCCCTAACCCATTTAAATAACCCAACAGACCCCCCAAGCCAAATTCCTACATTACCCGGCCCAATCCGGACTCAATCTCAACCGTTGATCAAATTTGATCAACGGTCAGGAACGACCCTTACCTAATTTAACCCTAAACGACTATCCCTCATATCTCATTTTTCCCCCTTGACTCTTAATCGTCTCTCAATCCTCTCTCCTCTCTCTCTAAACCCTTCGTCTACTAAACCTATCCCCTCCCTTCTCCGGCCACCTCCTCGCTGGAAACCATGGAGGTCTCACCTCCTACCAGCCTTATGGCTCCCCCTTGAACTTGTGTCATCGTTTTGAGGCCTTCAAGTGAACCAGAAGGTGGTTCCCTCACCCCATGGTTTCTCATGCCATTTCCGGCCACCTCCGGCCGTCTGAGTAGGATCTATGACCTTCGGGTTAAAGCCAATAACATTTTAAGGCTTTCTTATCTTTTCTGGTTCTCTTCGAAACCCTAGTTCTTTAAATCTTCCGATTCTTTTAGATCTGTAACAGATCTATACCTATTATGAGTTCTTTCCATGTTTTCTTTAAAGATTCTTCATGTTCCTAAATGATTTTTCAGTTTTCGAACTAGGGTTTTCAAAATTCCTTTCAAAACTGTTCTATTTTTGGTTTCTCAGCATTATTTTATGATTATACCGTGTTTAAACATTATGCGAGTTTTTTCCCCATCTTGTCTGATTCATTTTTGTTTAAAAACCCCAAAGTCCTCAGTTTCAATCTGTGGTTCCGAGTTTGTTTGCGATAATATGTTTACATGTTCTATTATGTTTACTGTGTTCTCATGAATACTTCGTGATTTTGTGATTTTACCCATGTTTGCCTATTAGGGTTTATGGATTCGATTACTTTTGCCTATATCATGTCTATGTTGTGATTCGTACTGTGTTCTATACGAATCCCTAACTTCTATATGATTTTACCTTACTAGTCTTCCTATGGTTCTGATTGTTGTCTATTATATGTTTATTGCACTCATTCTCATAATGTTGTGACAAACCAGTGCTATCTTTTCTATTTTTGAATCACTGAATCTCTATGATTGATACTTCACTGATTTTGCATAATGTTCTCTACTGATTTTTGAGTATTTCCTTAATTAAGACATGCTAATTTCCTGTTTCTCTTTGTTTGTATCATGCCTATCCCGCTAATGTGTGATATTCTCCTTGATTGATATTGATTTCCTGTAATTAGAACCTCACTCGAGGGTTTCCTTACTCATTTTAAGAATATAAATTATTTCTTACCTTATTTCCATAAATTATTTTGCTGTCAAATTAATTCACATATATTTTCCCTAAATAGAATTCTGAACTTGGCCTTACTTACATGTGATATACCTATAACATACTTATACTACTTCCTTATTGTGTTAAAATCAGCTTTACTTAATTCCTTTCCTTATTTGTCACTGCTTATTACCGTTTCAGTATGACCCCTTAATCAAAGGAAGTCTTTTACTAATTTGATTCTATTTGATTGTTTACTTCCATAATTATGCTAAACCCTTATTTGTTACCTTATTTTCTGCCTATTTTCAAAACTATATATACTCTAGTCTCTCATTAGCAAAGGACACGAACAAATATTGTTCTAAACTCTCTCACACATATACATTCTCTCTTGTTATTCTTGTTGTTTACTTGCTATTCTCAGTCGACTGCAAGCCAAGACTGAGAAAATATACACTCTACTGCTCTTCACTCTACTTCTCCTCACTCTACTTCTCCTCACTCTGCACTTATTCTCTCATTTAACTGGTATGTTTTTCAGTTTAACTTAAAGCATCAAAAACAACATGCTTCTTTTAATATTACAATTCCTTGTATTTCTACTATGCTTTTACTTATGGTTCTGTTGTGTACCCTGTAATTTGCATGTCTACTTTCACTTTACTAGTATGATAGTTAAGCTATCATATCCTCCCTTAGATTCAGCATGTTATCTCCCCCTAGCACACCCCTCAATCTGATTCTGTTAGTTTCTGGCCTGAACATCTTTATGAAAACTGTTCCTGTGGTTGTTAAGTTTTGTGATACCTTAGTATTTATATGGTAGTAACTTGTATGCAAATCTGCTTCATGAGCAGCCTACTTGTCCCCAATCCCTCATTCCCTGTTTGTGACTGCTTTCTTGTACTATGCATGCTGATGTGGTTCTGAGTTGTTGATTGTCCTAATCCCTTTCTTTCAAACTGCTTTCACTAAAAGCAAAATCTTTTGTTCTCCAACACTTATTTCAAACTACTCATTTTCAAACTGTTTTCCAACTCAACTCTTTCAAAACTATGTCAAGCACTCTCACATATACTCTTAGATATTAGGTTCTGCCCCCTCAGTGTGAGCATTGCCTTGGGACCCTTGAGCTCCCTCTGAACTTTAACACATAGAGGTTGGCCATTCCATACTGGACTTACTCCATCTTGGTTATGGAAATCTGGGTATGAGCACTGCCCGGGATCCCTTGAGATCCTTAGGGAACTCTAACACACCTGGATTTGTATGAAAGGTTGTGAACTAATGGCAATGAGGATTCTGGAGATTCTGGGCCTATCAGTAGGCTCCCTATAACATAACTTCTTTTTCTTATTTCAATTATGTAATTTAAGCAAATGGCCTGTAATAATTACTTGTAAACAACTCTGGGGATGGATAGTGGAAATGGAAGGGGTGACTATGCATGTTTTAGTTATTAAAAGGGTAGAAAGCATATTATTAGGTTTATATTCCTACTTGTGCTATAGAAACTATGCTTAGGATTCATTTCATGCATTAGAAATCATGTTCCCTAGGACTTACACTTACTGTTTTCGGCATGTCCATCTTACTATCATATCACTTAGAAAATCCTACGTAAAATGTGTTAATAACCAGTATTTTACATTCATGCTCTACGCTGTCATGTACACTTAGAAATCCTGTCCTTAGGATAACACAAATAGATTGTACTCTTGCATATTCTGAAATCGTGCTTAATGCTGTAATTATTGTGCATTTAGAAATCCTGCTTAGGATTCTGTATTCTGCACCCCTACCTATGCATTAGATACCATGTTTTAGGATTTCATTCATACCCACTTAACAACACCTAGTCTAACTACTGCTGCATGTTATTTTACACCTAGGCAAGCCTTAGGAAATCAGTTAAAGAAATAAAACCAGAATTGTTCTTTGTGATTAGTGTTCAACTGTCAGCATGCTTAAAACCACTAGGCAAGCCTAATTAATTCTTCCTCCCTGAGTTATGAAATAAATCTGCCTTTGTGTTATCATTTAGATACCATGCTTAGGATCTGAACCTGAATCTGGACCTTATATGAGTCATGTTGTTTATGTGTACTATGTGTGGAGGTACTTGTGCCTTTTCTCTGCTTTTCTATGTTTCCCCACTAATTGCAGTCCTACATGTTCTTATATGTCGCCTTAGTATTTTTCTTTCAAACCTGAGGGTCGACCTAGAACATCCCTTATATGATAGAAGTCCTGAATTCCTTCGGGACTAATAGGAAGGGATGGGTAACAACATGCAATAGAGGTCGAGACCAACACTCGATTTAGTTACTTTCACGCGGTGGGAAAGGGTAGAATATGGATATGATGACCGGTAAGCTAATACCACGTGTAGCCCTTCTTTGAGGAGTGATTACCGGGTATTGTACTGATGTGATCCATATTATTATAAACCTAGGATACCATTTATATGCTTAGATTTTAATCCTTTCAAAATCTAACCTTCTTTACTACTTTCAAACATCTGCATGCTTAAGACTTAAATCCCCTCTTATTTGAGCATTTATTTGTTGTTTTCTAAGCCGTACAAATTCACAAAAGTTGATTGGCCGGGAACCAAACTTGTGGATCCTGAGGGGTACCTAACACCTTCCTCTTAGGATAATTTCAAGCCCTTACCCTATCTCTTGTTAACGACATAGTTATAAATGAACCCCTTTGGTGTCCTAACACATCTTTAAAATCGTTAGGTGGCGACTCTCAAAAACAGAAAACCCATTTCCCAAAAGGAAAGAGTTGTCCCAACCGAATGTCATAAACCCGATCTCCGCGAGGAAAGAAGGGGGAGCGATAGCATGGCGAATCTGCTGGGGACATTCAGGATTTTACCATTTTCAAATTACTTTGTGAATCTGTACCTCTTCCCATTTCCCTTATGTGCAATTACTTGTCTATTTCTTTAAGTATTTATTTTTCTTCAAAAGTAACTGACATGTTCTTTCTGTTTCCTTCCTTTGTAACTGCTTTTAAGTTATAAATTGCTGTATTTATGATTTCCATAACGTGCAAATACATTACAACATGTCTTTAATGCTTATTTATTATAGCATAATCATGCTCAACATTCATACTCCACTCGTGCCAAACAAAATACTATAGCAACGCTTGATGAGTAGTTGCACTCTTCCTATATTATTACCCCTTAAATTTGGAAAGGCTTATTTGCGGTAAAACTAGTCGATCAGCGGTGCAGTCGATGGTTCCGTGCCTTTTCCCCTTGAGTTGTCCGCTTAAGGGTACCAGTCTAAAACCCCATAGAAACCTTACTCCGTTATGTTGTTTCATGCATCATGGTCAAACCTACCCAGGTTAAAGTGTGGTCTGCACGATAGCTTTTAAGATTGCCTTATCCAAAAGTCCACTGGGTTTCCCTAAACCCAAACGGACATCATCACGTTCTGTGCATTTATTTAGAGAATTAAATGCTTTATGTTAATTTTTTATGTTAAATAGTCGAGTCTGGTGGGGGTAAGGGCCTAAACTTGTTTTCCTTGCAGAAAAATGAGGCACGAAGTCCCTAGATTCGGCATAGTCTCCAATATCCCTCCAAGATTGCTAAGTTGGTGGGAAGATTTACCTTCTGGTGACAAAACTCTCGACAGGAAATACTTGGGCAATCTACCATCTCTCCTAGAAATCCAGCCTAACAACATGATAATAGAGGCTGCTACCCTGTTCTGGGATTGTGAAAGGTCCGCGTTCCACTTTGGGGACATTGAAATGACACCTTTGCTGGAGGAAATAGGAGGACTGGCTGGCCTAGTATGGGAAACCCCGGGGTTGCTAATGCCTGAGAATCGCACAGGCAAAGGCTTTCTCAATATGATGGGTCTGAAGAAGAATGCAGAACTGGCATGCTTAAAGAAGTCATACATCCCATTTGACTACTTGTACGAAAGGTATGGCCACAGCAAATCATACCGTACCTACCACGACGAGTTTGCCATCACATCCTTGGGCCACATCCATTGTAGAGTATTCGTCTTCATGTTTTGCTTCTTGGGTCTGATTGTGTTTCCAATAAAGAACGAGAGAATCCACACTATATTGTCCATGGTAACCAAGACACTAATGGAAGGAACTGATGGGCAAAACATTAGCATTGTTCCCATGATCATTGCAGACATATATCGCCTTGGAAAAGTGTCAACGAGGGGCAAGACACTTCGAAGGCTGCAATTTACTACTTCAGCTTTGGCTCATGGAACATCTCCAAAAGGGCGAATACCGACAAGAAATTCATCGAAGAGTTTGGGATGACCATATCGATTTCCACCATCCAAAGCGAATGAATTACATCCCCGACATGTTTGCTCAGCCTGAGAATGCCAAAGGATGGGTCGAACTCTTTGGTAATCTGACTGAAGAACAGGTTCAGTGGATGTTCGAGTGGTTTCCGACACAGGAATTCATCGCCCTTTCCAGAGATGCACCATTCCTAATACTAATTGGTCTAAGAGGAACATACCCTTACGTCCCTCTTCGAGTTATGAGGCAAGCGGGTAGGGATCAAGTCATACCCAGGGTCGATATTTGAGGCCTAGTAGCACCAAGCTATCCTGAATTCTTGTATGTGTCAATTTTATTATTTTACAAGTTAGTTTCATAATTTTGTATGTTTGTTCTGTAAATTAAATAATTAATTTTTATAATTATACAATATTTAATTGAACAAAGTATCCATATATGGGTTCCAGCCTCGATACTTGAGGTCCAGTATCACCAAGCTATCCTGAATTCTTGCATGTGTCAATTTTATTATTTTACATGTTAGTTTCATAATTTTGTATGTTTGTTTTGTAAATTAAATAATTATTTTTATAATTATACAATATTTAATTGGACAAAGTATTCACATATGGGTTCCAGACTCCACTTTTGAGGTCCAGTAGCACCAAGCTATCCTGAATTCTTGTGTGTGTCAATTTTATTATTTTACATGTTAGTTTCATAATTTTATATGTTTGTTTGCAAATTAAATAATTAATTTTTTTAAATTGGACAAAGTTTGTGTTTGATCTATCAATATAATAAATACTTAAACAACAGGGATACTACGGTAAAAGACTCTATATTTTACTAAGCTAAAAGGGCACTTACTAGTCTTTAAACAAATAAATAATTTAAACTAGATAAAATCAACAAATACATTTTAATCACAAAATATTCACGAAAATACATATAAAACAGTAAAAGTTATTTATTAACAAATAATAATGATTTTCTCAATTTTGACATATTTTTTTAGAATACTAATATCTTAGTCCGGATAAAAATAACATGCTAGTTTAAACGCAAAAAAAAAATACAAAATAACACGGAACACATTCAAAACACCTAATATACATTATTTATACGAGTTTCGACCTAAACCAAATTGGAATACCTCAATTTATGTTTTTCAAAAAGTTGAATATATGAGTCTGAAACAAGCAAACCACAACAATAGGAATGGATGGCTAGGATGTGGGACCAACAATCTTGTCTTTTTATGGGACGGATGAGGTCCACTCTAATTTTTATCGACAAAACGGGGGATAGGGGACTGCTGAATAATTTTTGAAAATAGGAGGAGGGATTCTGGTTCTGCGTGGGGGGAAAGGAAGGGACGATACTTATGTAAGTATAGTGTTGTGTAAAAAAACGCTATACATATAGAGCGCTATACTTACATGTCTTACCAACTTTTATATAAAACGCGATTTTTAAAGGCGTTATATGTATAACGCTCTTTTAAAGAGCGCTATACGTTAACGTCCAAAACGTCCGTTAATATATAGCGCTCTTTCAAAGAGCGTTATACATAAATATATCATTATTTTTTATATTTATTTTCGTCTTGCCTGACAAGAAGAACCACATTTAGGTTCTGAACTCCCGTCTCAAATACTATTTTGCTCACTTAGGACAAAATAGTGTACAAGTCAAAATTCTAAAGCGCATCCAAATGAAAATGGAGAAATTTTCATGCCTTTGTTTCATCATGGCACTGCCCCCTCCCAAGCATCTATGCTACGGGGGACCAATCACTTTCTGCACGTTTATCTAGCAGTGGCATATGATTTGACGGTAAACTTATTCATATAGAATGTTTACATTAAATTATAGTATTAATTTACAATAATCAAATAATAAACTAAGATAAAACATATAGTATTAATTAGCTATTAGGATTATGCAAGTGAAAATATATATCAGGTATTTTTTAAGCGGGGCGGATGTAGCGTATAATTGCCGGGTTTAACTGAACCTGTATTTTCGATGCGAAGCATAAATTTATATATATAAATTAAAATTATAAATAATACATATACACTCATATCTTTAATATATAGTAAGTTCAATACTAAATTTTTTAAATGTTAAACTAATAAAATTAAAATTTTAGATCCGCCCCTCTAAATACAATATTATGTAAGTTGTACACAAAATAAAAGGTTGCTTTGTCCATTTTGCTTTAAAAAGAAAAAAAGGCTCCAACACTTTTAGAAGGAATCAATTCGGGCCCAGTCTATAGTTGCACTGCTATTGGACATTATGCACTTATCCAAAGTAGAAACCGTGCGTACTCTATGTTAGGCGCTTTTAGGATCTCATTCTAGTCGACTTTTTTTGAGAGACAAATTTATAATTTAAATTTAATAGATTTAATTTTAAGATTATCAGTGTTGACTTTATTATAGTGTCAAAATTATGAATTTAAATTTAATATTTATTAATATATATATATATATTTATACTCTGTATCAAAACTTATGAGTTTAGTTGAAATCGTATCCAAATGGACATATGTCCTTTGCTTTTTCTTTGTTTTCTTCACGCGTCATCTTTTTGTAAAGGTAAAACATAAACAAAAAAAGGTTCATTGCTCGTAGAGTAAAAGGACATTTGTATTACCGTACCATTATTAGCTTTTCAGTTTCAATTGTGCAGCTCTTAAACTTATAGGAAATTACAAGTCACGTTTAATTATTTCATAATTTGTACAACTAATTCTCAAAAAGGTCAAATCTGACACAGTAGTTTCGTGGGGATTGCAGATATATATATATATATATATATATGATCTTATGCGTCCGTGACACAGACATGTTCCTTCTGCAACTTGTCTACATTTGAGCTTATCATATTGAGCACTTATTAGAATTGTCTATGTCCACGTCGTTGACACCTTGCCATGATTTAGCAGGGACCCACTCAACGAACAATTCAAATTATATACCCACTCCTGAAGCCGGACATATTCAGAATTTTAAGAGGATGTGTGCACTATTATAAAAGTATGGATCTGGAATTTATAATGACGAGAACTAGTTTCTTAATATGAGTCTCCAATATTTTTGAAATTATAGGTTCAAAATTATGTTCTTTTTGAAAATTTAGTAATTTTCAGTTATATATCTATACTCTATGTCGAAAATAAGACCGTTCAAGTAGGATTTAAACCATCAATTTTAATTGTAAAGGTACATCCAGTAATTATTGTACTATAGGAGTCTTTTAAGCATGGGTACACATATATATATTTAGATAATTTTGAAAAAATATAATATTATAATATATGATTTAAGAAAAAAAAATATAAGTTTACGTGAACCCATATGTCGATACGGCCCTGCTACAGCTCGCGAGGACAAACACTGACCCATTTTGGTGCTCCAAATTTCCCCACTTAATCCACTGAAAATGAGAAACTTCGTTGTCACCCAACTTTTTTTCTGAATATATGCCAATTGCCAAATGAAAGAAACTTCATGGCACAAGAAAGAGAAAGGGAAAGAGGAACCATCAAGCATGAGTTAAAGTTACCAATAAATGGTCCTCCAGGCTCGTCTGAAGTCAAGCCAGACAAGCAATGACTAAGGTAAATCAAATAAAAGACAAATAGAAATTATAATTTGGGAATAGAAATTAAATGTTTTATATGCCTGGCGATGTCAGAAAAAAAGATAAAAAGAAAAAGGAATACAGAAAAGAAAGCACTAAAATAGGTGACTACGATTGATGAAATTGGAATAAAGATTATAAAGATTTACAACTGAAATTTTGTAAAGGTACAAAAAAGTTAAGATGATTTTCTCTTATTTGTCCAAATATTGGTAAATAAAATTATACGATAACACTAGGTCATTTTCTCCTATCTATACAAGTTTTGTAGACATACTAGGTGATTTCCTCTATTTATCTAAGCTTTGTTGGATAAAATTTATTGGTGATTTCTCTCTTTTGTCCGAAGGTAGCAAGTAAACTGATCAAACAATAAGTTATAGGTATAGAATTTGCTAAAAGGAAGGTGCAAATAGTTGATTTAATTGTGCAATGTACTGTGATTTTTCTTTGGAGTGGTATTGACACTTGCCAAATGAGACTACTTAAATTAAGTTTATTGGATTCGGTTTAAGGCCATCTCCAACACTGCTGCATTATGCCACAATGTAGTTGGTTTTTGGAGAAACTTAGCGAATAATGTTCAAATTTGGAGTGACATTATTCATCTCTTTCGTTACTATCTTCTATTACTTTATTATTATTTTTATTATTTATATCTTTTAATTTATCTCTTTATATATATCTAATTATGTTTATGTAATATTTTTATTTTAATTTTACATCTTAACTTTGGCGTATAATTTTGATAAATTAATTTTCATGCATTTGTTATTTTTATGTAAAATTGTAAGTTAATTTTATTCTAAGTTATAATTGTACAAAAAATAAATAATCATCTCAAAAAATGAATGGTGCAAATATAAAATATTAGATGTTGCTAAAATTGAAAGGCGCAAAAATAAAATATTAGATGTTTCTAAAATTAAAAATATATTAAAATTGAAAATAAATTAAATTAAAATACGTAAAAATTGACCATCATATTTTTGGAGAAAAGAAGTGCTACATGATATAATAACCACATGTATTATATTACATAACATAATAATCGAGGATGAGTGTGATCTTAATGAACCAATTCAAGATGATTGGGAATGTCCATCTCCAACAATAGAAATGATAATAGATAAAAATCACAGATTTGAACAATTTTTAGCTCGACACAAAAGAACTAAGGACAAATATGCTCATTTTGCACTTCGTAATGCATTAATAGATTATTTATGAGAGCGTACTAGAGGTGAAAGTTTAATATTTATGTAATATTTAATATAAATTTTATCATAATATAATATATATTTAATTATCTTGTACGTCAATAATTTCACTTTTATTTGAATTATCCGTTAATATATATAATTTATAATATTTGCTTATAAATTATATTATTTAAAAATTTATGATATAAAATATTTTTATATTAAATGGTTATATAAGAAAGGAATATATTGAATTATCCGTTAATATATATAATTTATAATATTTGCTTATAAATTATATTATTTAAAAGTTTATGATATAAAATAATTTTATATTAAATGGTTATATAAGAAAGGAATATAAATTATATGTGATGAATGTGTAAAAAGGATAGAATTTCTTTAATAGAAATAAAAAATAAAAGATAATAATTTATATTATATTATATTATATTAAAAGCACAAAGACCCTTAATAAAATGTCATTCGTCGTTTTTACCCCTTTAAAATAGAGTTCATACTAGACAAAATAGTAATTTAATTATCTTCCTATATAGAGTATTAATCATTCAATTTACCTTCCTAATATTTAGAAATACTCATTTAATTACTTTCCTATTTAGGACCTTGATTTAGAAAGTGAAAAACACATTCCAAAAATACCTACTATAAATAAATGAGAAAAGTAAATTTTAGAGAAGGAACTAAAATGTCTATACATAAATAGAAAAAGACAATACATTAAAAGGAAACTCTTACTACTTTTGTTAAGGAAAATTTTTCGGCAACTTTGTCAAACAAAAACGGAGAATCCATCTTTTCCTTTTTTTTTTTTTTAAACTTTTCTATTTCATGTTAAACTTTGAAATATAATATTTTTACTTTGATCTCTCTCTCTATATATATATTTATGTAATTCGTAAATATAATTATTTAGGAAGGGATTAGACGGAATGAGCTCTTTTAAAGTGTTCCTACTTTCTTATGTGCTGCATAAGTTAGAGTTATATGAAAATCTTTGAGATAGGGAGAAACATAAAATTCAAAAAAAGGGATTAAAATGGGAGAACGAAGATTACTAAAATACGGATGAGTTTATTATAAGTGTGTATGGGGTACATACAGAATAAATTTATTTTTTTTGTATAAATTTATTGATTAACACGATAAACACGTGCAATGCTCGCATACTAAAAATTTGTATTTGTATATAATATTAAAAAGAGAAAATAATATAAAATGAAATATTTTTTTTTGGAGTGAAAAATAGAATGGTGGTTTACTTCATTTAAGAGGAGAAATAGAGGCAGATGGCACATCCGCGTATTTATTGTTTCTAAATTAGACCCTGACACATGAAATAATAAGGAAGCCATCACCTTCTTTATATAAGTATACCAACCCAAACGCATTCCACGCAAAAAATCTATATTTTATAGGTGTTACACAAATAATTACTCGCAAAAACATCATAGGTTTCGCAGTTTACTCTGTTTCTCTGCTTCAGTAATGGCTACGCATAGTGTAATTGGGTTCGTCGGCTTGGACGACATCAGCTTGGAATTAGCTACTTCTCTTCTTCGTTCTGGTTACTCTGTCCAAGCATTCGAGGTTTGTTACTATTTCTTTTGTTACTCAATAGAAAATTATTATTCAAAATGCGAAATTCCTGTTCTTTTCAATTACTATGATTCCTATTGTTTCTTGATCATGTTTACTTCTGATTTTTTTTTAAAGGGTTTTCTTCTGATTCCACTTTCTTGATTTGGATCATTCTAGTAATGAGGGTTGGATAAAGTATATTGGACTTTTTTGACTTGGGGAGAAATTCTATTAGGACGGGATTATCTACAAGAACTGGTACGAGTAAATAAGATAAGAAAAGTTGGAATTCAAGAAGTATAGAAATCCAAGATAATGAGAGTCAAGTTTGAAGTTTAAGAAAGGGATAGTGCTGAGGTCGATGTATTTTATCAAGATCATTACCGAAGATACAGGCAATGATTTATCAATATCTTAAATTTTTAACTGTTTGAATGATTTCATTTTTTTTCTTCTTTTTCTGGGGTGGGGAGGGAGAAGGGGGATGCATGTGCATTATGCAGTGCCTTCAGGTTTCTAATAGCAAGTTCCCGTTGGTGGTTTATTTGATGTTGTCACATATATATTTCTCCTAGTTATGACACTGAGGATAAATTTGAGTTGTTCTTTGATACTCACCCAAAACAATTTCGACTGTGCTTACCCTTTGTGACTATGTGGACTGCCCCTACAGCCATTAGCCAGTAATATACAATGTGATTTAGGAAACATATTAAACAGAGTTAAAGTGGATATCTCAACTTTGAGAATTTGTAAAATTTGAATGCTTAAATTTAGCAGTAACTCTACTGTCAGACAAGAAAAGACTATGTTTCCTGCACCATGCAGTCATTACATGTACATTGCATAAGATTGTCTAACTCAGTTTGTCTTTCAGTTTGATATGCTCCGTCTTTCTCTTCCATCCAGGGTGAAATGATTGCTTAAAAATGTTTTATATAGTTCTACATTTGAGTTGTTAAATACTTGTTGCATTTCTGTACTTCATCTATTGTTTTGGTCTACAGATAAACTAACCAAACATTTTTGGCCCTAGGAAACTCCATTATTTTTATGTAATCTCAGAAGAAATAGCTAGTTGTGATACAAGAAAAATGTTTAAAGAAAAGCATTTTCAGTTTCAATACCTGATATTGGTCTGTGTAAATAAAGAATTGCTTTGAAATCTTCTCCACTTATTATCAGTGTATTTAAAAATTGGTTTAGTTCCCTGCCAGAACTGTAGATAATTTGTTTTATTACAGAATTATAGAGGGTCAAGATGTTAAATTTTCTTTCTACTTACTATTAAAAAGACGTGAAATTTTCTTTCTTTGATCTATAAAATCTAGTCTAGGATGATTTCGTAGTGGCTCTTCATCATGTGGCATATAAAGTATCTATATTCAATCTGAAGGAAATTGGACACCTATGTTCTGTCTTCACTCATGTGCTTCCATTTCTACTGAAATCTGCTTAAGATTGGAATCTCTTTTATGGTATGTGGTTTTGATATATGTATCAACAGGCAGGCAGTCCTTTGGTTGATAAGTTCTCAAAGCTAGGTGGTAAAGTATGTGCCAACTCTATTGAGGCGGGGAAAGGTGAGATCTGAATTCACATTTTCTTTAGGTTTTCTATCCCAGCTTTCTATTTAAGATTTTTGTTCTAATGTTTGGTTAAATTGTAGTTTCCAGTTGAAACTATGTCCAGAGCCTTGATAAGCTCCTGAAAACTTGGTTTAGACTAAAGTTTTTCTTATGTGTGATCTGTCCTTGTTTTGTGGCCTCCTCTTGTTTTTGTTCTTCCTGCTTCAGTTTTCTTCCAAACTGTTTAAACTGTGATCACCATCATGTACTTAACTCTCGTCTTTCTCTGACCTAATATATCAATTTATTTCTTTTGTGAACCTCAAATTTAAATAGATTTTCCATCGTAAGTCAAATTTATGTTAAGATACTCAAAACTTACCAGAAATGCGGATTTTCCTGCTGATCTTGTCTTTACAAGTTGTCAGCTTTTGTCTTTCTATACAGAGCCTGCCACTTTTCTAGTCTATTTTGTCTTCATATAGCTGGTCTTTCTTTCCCTTTTTCTGATCGAAAGATCTTCTTTGGTGCACTATTACTATAACACCATGTTTTAGAAGAAAGCAAAGAAGAATGCTGGTAATATAAGGGAAATAGAATATTGTACTGACCTTGAAAGTCAGATATTTCTATTAGTAGCATCTCAATAAAATTTTGACCAATATAATCTCGTATTTTTCCTCTCATGATATCTGAAGACCTAATAAAGGTGATGTTGCCTAGGTTCTCCTTCTGTCTAATAATTCCCTTAAAAATGAATGGCTTGAGGTCATCATTTAAGCAAGCGGCAGTCTCCAGTAAGTATGATGGAGAGAAGCAACAGTCGTTATAGCTTATCTTTCTTGACATTGTATGGTGAAAGTTCTGTACAGTTTCTCCTGGCGTCTTGCTACTTACTGAAATCTATCTGTTATTACTTCTCTATTTTCAGGTGTAGCTGCACTGGTCATATTGCTATCTCATGCTGACCAAATAAATGATCTAATTCTGGGTGACAAGGGTGTTTTAAAAGGTAAATGTCTACGTGCAGAGTATATATCCCAGATTGCTCTCCGATCAGTTTGATGAAGGTGCAATGTCTTTGCCTTTTCTTTTGTTCTCATGTATGTTTTTTTCTTGATTTACAGGATTAAGCAAAGATACGGTCATCATTTTCCATTCAAATGTGTTACCTTCACAGATTCAGAAGCTGGAGTGGACTCTAAGAGGCAACGTCTTGATCTGCCTAATTTTCATAGTTCGTTGTAGTATTTAGAAAGAAGTGATAAACTTTTCATTTTTGCAACCCCTTTCTTATTGTATCTCTTGTAGGCTATGCAAAATCTTTCTTCTGGGTTTTAGATTCTTGCTATATACTCCTTTGTGGTTTGCTCTCTGTTGTTCTTGTTCCAATTGAGCACGACTTGCATTTTACTGCATATAGTCTTAACAGACTTGATGATTCATTAGGCATATGAGATAAAAGAAAGTAGGGCCTCGACATGAATATATCTGTGCTAAGACATTTCAAACTAAAGAAGATATTTTTGTTGTATGTAACTCTATAAGATGAACTAGCATTAGTGATAAGAATTTGATGTAGATATGATAGCCCACTAGTGCATAAGCTAAGATTTGCAGGGCAGTATGATTCGTGATTTCTCATGTTTACTCTTTGTGGGTGAAGTATCAAGGTGAACTGGGCACATGCCTATTATTGTTTATGCATGTGACATCTTATGTTTAGTTGAAATGAATTATTTGTTTCGAGAAGTTAAATCTATTACATATTTCAAAGTCATAACTGAGTTGTATATTTTCGCGACAATGATTAAATAGAGGAAGATAGAATATAGGGATTTACACTTCTGTTTAACTGTCAGTAAAAACTCAACAGACTTCTGGTAATCGTGAAACTAATTTTCTTTTGCTAATGTAGATTGTTATGGAACAAACGTCATTGTTGATATATATGTTTCAAGGGCAGTATCAGAGGATCTAAATGATAAAACTATGGTAAGACCAAAATCCTGTAATTCCCACTTCAGAGAAGTTTATTAGAATTTATCTTGTACTTTTATCCTTTGCTGATGCCTGGAATTCTTGTTCGTTCTTTTCAATGATGGTTAGATTATTTCCTCAGGAAGTTCAGAGTCCATTGCTAGAGCACAGCCCATTCTTTCTGGTGCAGTATATTTGTCTTGCTATTCTGGAATTTTAGCAGAAAATCACTTTTGAAATCTTTGTTTATAAAATCTAAAAACCATTAGAGCAGGAGAGAATTAGTTGCTCTCATGTTTCTTTGCTTTACTGAGTCATCTTTTTTCCGTGGACAGCCATGTGCGCAAATCTATACACCTTTGAGGGCGAACTTGGTGCCGGAAGGTACATTATGTCTATCTGTCTTGTCTACAAACTTTTGGCAGTCTCTTTATCCGTTACAAATATGCTTGCAGCAAAGCTAAAATGGTGATTGAGCTCCTTGAAGGAATTCATTCTGTTGCTTCGGTGGAGGCCATCTGTCTTGGTGCTCAAGCTGGGATTCATCCATGGATACTTTATGACATAATATCCAATGCTGCTGGAAATTCTTGGTGACTGCATTTGCGTTATCATTTTCATTTTTCTTCCATTTGATATATAAGCATCTCACGGCTTTTCTGAAGGTGTTTTATGTAATATCTTAAATTAGATAGTTTACTATTCCAAAAAGAATATAATATTAGCATACCACTGTTGTCTCTCAATCTTATACTCAGTTGCTAAAGTCTATCTTGAACTTGTTCACTTGATTTCCAGGTACTATCGCTGCAGGAAAGTGTCATGGAAAAAAATGACTTTAAGGGATAGTTAGTTAATACGTCTTAAAGTCTAACTTTTTTGTTCAAGTTCAAAACTATTGCTGCATGCTTATGCTCGATTCTGTCCTTAAGTTTAAAAATGATTACATTTGGGAGTTTGTTTAAGTGTTATCAACTCGAGCAGTTCATTTTGGCATCTTACACTGAAAGCTTGATAGAGTACGTGTACATATGGTCATGTCATTGGGGTCTGTTTATGTTTTCAACGAGTCACGAGAAGTTAATTGTTTTTAAAAAAATTATTATTCGTCATTTGTAGAAGTCTTGATATTTTAGTTATAATTGACTCGGCTCTGATACTATGCCCTTTCTTTCTCCGGTCCTCAGTTGACTTTACATAACTATTTACACATGCTGTCATGCACTGATTTTCCTAATATTCATATTTTGCAGGGTTTTCAAGAATTCTCTTCCCCAGCTTTTGAGGGGCAACCAAACCAAACATCTCTTTCTAAACATTTTCATTCAAAATTTGGTAAGATTCTTGTGCTGCGTTGACATAGTTCTTTTCTTTTGAGAGATAACATTACCTTTCAGATTCTTCTGTAAGATGAAACACTCTTTCTTATCCTCAGTCAATAATATCTTTATTGTTTATAGTAGGTTACAACAGATGATGCGATCTTCAGAAGGAGAAACATTAAGTCTTAAATGCACATTCTTTCAGAAAGGCACTTCTCAGTGTTGATTTACCATTAATAGTTTCCCTTAATTTTTTAGTATCTCTGAGATCGGCTCATTTTGGGCTGGTCTGAAGTTCAAGACTAGAAGCTTGAAAAAAGATTTTGATATATATTTGGTAACAATTGCTTAAAATGATACTTTGGAATGTAAAGCGCAAAATGGTTAGTTAAAAGGATGTCACATCTAGTTTGAAATAATATGAAGTGATAATTGTTCATATTAGTTTGAAGAGTTCAAAGGGAGAAAAGGTTTCCAGTAAAGGAAATAGGTCAAACTTTTTAAAACCGGCCAAAAAGGAAATAATATCTAATTTAACGGGTCAAAGGAATATCTTGAAAAATCTGCTTGAATTTTCTCTTTTCATGGTGTTGCCACTGTATACAGCTTGAAAAATCTTACTAATTTCTGTACCGTGGTGTCTTTGACTGCTGCAGAGTTCCTGATTCTTTTTTTGGTGTACTTCAGGGTAACGTACTGGACATGGCGAAAGCACATAAATTCCCCGTTCCACTTTTAACGGTTGCTCATCAGCAACTTATAGCAGGCATAGTACACATTTTTCTTCATTTTTTTGTTTCGTGGATGACAATAGGATCATTCAGATGTGATCTCAGTTGCTTTGCATTTTATTTACAGGATCATCACATCCCCAAACACAGAGTGATTATGATTCTACTTTGCTCAAGGTCAGGTTTGAGTGCATTGGTCAATTTTTAAGGTTTTCTCACTCTTATGTAGCATGAGCTTTTTTATCTGCTACTAACAGGGTGTTCTACAGGTTTGGGAAAGTTTACTTGGGGTAAATATAGCTGATGCAGTCAATTCTAAAAGTTACAACCCTGAGGAACTGGCCAGTCAAATTACTTCTCAATCTGATACCGTGAAGCGAATTGGTTTCATTGGCCTTGGTGCTATGGGATTTGGCATGGCAACTCAACTGCTGAAATCAAATTTCTGCGTCCTTGGTTTTGATGTAATGCCTTGCATCTTTTATATTTGGTGCTGGACTAGTTCCATGTCAAAATATAATTTTGGAGTAGATATCCTACCTAATTCAATGAGTAGCTTTTTCCTTCCACCAGCTTTCAAGGAAAATAATACATTTTCCATCTAAAAGAGATTTTGAATGTTCTGGAGGGTGAATCCTTTTACATACACACTACTCAGTCCAAGGCTGAATTTCAGGGAGTGCATCAGAACAGTTGTAGATTTCAATTTGGGGTAAAATGTATAAACCTATAAAATATCTGCAGATAAAGCAATGTCAAAGTTTAGGATAATTGCTTTCGAGGAACATCTTTTTTCCCTTTGAAAACCTAGAGAAGGTGATTCACTTTTAGGGTGACTCTGATAGGTGAAATTAAGAATAAAGAAAGTGGTGGAGAAACTTGGTAGTATTTTCTTCTACCAACCGAGAAGGGAAAAGCTAACTTTGATGTTCTTGCCTTTCCTTGTCCACTGTTACATCCACAGAGGCACTTGGAATGATAAACTTTAAGTGATGGTGAAGCTTTCAATATTTTACAATATCTAAAATTTTGTCTGTGCTGGTGGCGGTTTGTCTCTGATTCTTCAAAAGAATTCCCACAAGAAAATGGAGGCTAAAAATGACTTTGCAAGACAGATTTTTGTTGACCTAATGAAAATATTGGTTTCCTTCATTTTTTTCACTGACACATTTTGTGCATTTGCCATAATGATAAGCATCTTCACTTACAAAACATCTTGAAGCATATCCACTTGCTTACGTGTTGTGTATTTCCTCTATTTGCTGACTTCGAAAGTTTGTTGTGATTTATTTAAAGCTAACAATTAAGTGAAAGTGATGGTCCTTTTCCCATGAAATTGTAGGTTTATCCACCATCACTATCTCGATTTGCAGATGCAAGTGGCTTGACTGGAAGTACTCCTGCAGAAGTATCTCAAGGTAAGTTAAGATGCTCTTTGAAGTGTGCAGCGTGCGTAACAAACTGACGAGAATCTTCAGGTCTGGTTTTATCTGAAAATTTTCTCTGTTTGGGAAAGAGCTTTAAGTTCTAGTTTTTGTATATTTTCTTTATCTTATTGAAGAGGAGGTTGTATGAGTTACTGCCTGGACGAGACTAAGCAAGAACAAGGTTGACTAGCAATCTTGTAAAATCCAAGGCCACCCCGTTTCCCTGGGGTCAAGAAGAAAATGAGAAGGGAGTTGGACTTTGACTTCTATCATTCTTGGATTTGGTTCGCGTAACTCAGATAATGTTTTTCTCCTCAACAAGTCCAGCATAAAAGTAGTTTACCAACAAGAACATCTGTCTCTAATATGTGACTGAAAGTTTCTGGTTTACTTTTTGACGAGTAGTATGCCTTGCAAAAGTTTGACGCTATGGGTTATATGCTACTTGCTGTTTACTGATCACCTTAAATGTTTGTTTTGCCACCTTAACTGTTTCAGATGTAGATGTACTTGTAGTAATGGTCACAAATGAACTACAAGCTGAAAGTGTTCTTTATGGTGATCAAGGCGCTGTGTCAGGTAAATGCTATGCCCTCACTTCTGCATCTATGGACAGGAGTAACCATCTTTCTTTTTGCTTATAGCCCTTCCATCTGGAGCATCTATTATCCTGTCATCAACAGTTTCTCCATCATTTGTTAGCCAGCTCGAAAAACGCTTGCAAAGTAAGTTTTTCCTTTCGAACTCCATTGAAGTTTGCTTTTCATTTCTGTAATGCATTTCCTGGCATTTGCTAGTTCATTCTTTTTGAGGTCCGTCTATTCCTAAATATAATAGATCAAGGGGTTTGTGAGAAAGCACGGGAGAAAATATTATTAATTGATTAATATTCAATGTTACAATAAGTCCTATTTATATGTATACATAACACATAACCTACTCCTATTACATATCGGACTAGGACTAATTACATACATTGACCTAACTATTCTAACACTCCCCCTCAAGCTGGTGCATATAAATCATATGTACCGAGCTTGTTACATATGTAGTTAATACGAGGACCAGTGAGGAACTTAGTGAAAATATCTGCAAGCTGATCATTCAACTTCACAAACTTTGTAGCAATATCTCCCAAGAGTATCTTTTCTCTAACAAAGTGACAGTCAATCTCAATGTGTTTAGTTCTCTCATGGAACACTGGATTTGACGCAATATGAAGAACAACTTGATTATCACACACAAGTCCCATCTGACTAATCTCACCAAATTTCAACTCCTTGAGCAACTGTTTGATCCAAATTAGCTCACATGTCGCCATAGCCATTGCTCGATATTCTGCTTCTGCACTAGACCGAGCAACCACATTCTGTTTCTTGCTCTTCCAAGACACCAAATTTCCTCCTACTAAGACACAATATCTAGACATGGAATGTCTATCAAAAGGTGATCCTGCCCAATCAGCATCTGAGTATCCAACGATCTGCTCATGGCCTCGATCCTCAAACAATAAGCCTTTGCCTGGAGCTGATTTTATATACCGAAGAATGCGGACAACTGCATCCCAATGACTATCACAGGAAGAATCCATAAACTGACTCACAACACTCACAGGAAAAGAAATGTCATGTCTAGTCACTGTGAGGTAACTTAATTTACCAACCAACCGCCTATATTTTGCAGGATCGCTAAGAGGCTCCCCCTTTTCCTGGCAGAAGTTTAGAATTCGGATCCGTCGGAGTGTCAACAAGTCTACAACCTGTCATTCTTGTTTCCTCAAGAATATCTAAAGCATACTTCCGTTGTAAGATCACAATACCTGAGCTAGACTGAGCGACTTCAATACCCAAAAAATACTTTAATCTGCCCAGATCCTTAGTCTGAAAGTGCTGAAAGAGATGTTGCTTCAGCTTACTAATACCATCCTGATCATTGCCGGTAATAACAATATCGTCAACATAAACGACTAGATAAATATAGAGGTTTGAAGCAGAATGTCGATAAAATACAGAGTGATCAGCTTCACTACGAGTCATGCCAAACTCCTGAATAACTGTGCTGAACTTACCAAACCAGGCTCGAGGAGACTGCTTTAGACCATAGAGGGACCGACGCAACCGACATACATGGCCACTAGACTCCCCCTGAGCAACAAAACCAGGTGGTTGCTCCATATAAACCTCATCCTCAAGAATGTCCAACTGATAGAGAGGTCAATGGCGAACAACAACCATGGATAGAAAAAGGCGGGCTGATGCTATTTTAGCCACGGGAGAGAAAGTATCACTGTAATCGAGTTCAAATATCTAAGTATACCCTTTGGCAACAAGACGAGCCTTAAGTCGATCAACCTGGCCATCTGGACCAACTTTGACTGCATACACCCAACGACAACCAACAGTCGATTTACCCGAAGGAAGAGGAACAAGCTCCAAGTACCACTCGTATGTAAAGCAGACTTAGGGATGGAAACATAGCCTGTCGCCACCCGGGATGAGACAGTGCTTCACCCGTAGACTTAGGGATGGAAACAGAGGACAAAGATGACACAAATGCACAATGGGAAGATGACAGACGATGGTAACAGACGATGGTAACTTAAACCAACATAATGGGGATTAGGATTAAGTGTGGACCGTATACCTTTTCGTAGTGCAATCGGTTGATTAAGAGGAGACAAGTCTGCAGTATTAGCAGGGTTAGGTGCAGGACGTGAATCAGCTGGGCCTGATGCTGGGTGCGGACGACGATGATAAGTCAGGAGTGGTAGAGCTGTAGAAGGTTGAACTGGACTAGGTAGTGGCACTGGAGCTATAGTTGGTGGAACTGGACTAGGTGGTGGCACTGGATTCAGTGGTGGCACTGGAGCTATAGGTGGTGGAACTGCAACTGGATCTATGGAGGAAGATGAACGAGAGATAGTGATTGAATCTCTAAAAGACTGAACTGGTAGCACCTCAGAAATGTCTAAGTGATTAACCGGAACTGTGAAGTATGATTGGGTTTCAAAAAAGGTAACATCAGCAGACATAAGAAACCACTGGAGGTCAGAAGAATAACATCGATATCCCTTTTGCGTTCTTGAGTAACCCAAAAATATGCACTTAAGAGCACGAGGAGCTAACTTATCTTTTCCTGGAGTAAGGTCATGAACAAAACATGTGCTCCCAAAGACACGGGATGGAAGAGAGAACAAAGGTAAGTGGGGAAACAGGACAGAGAATGGAACTTGATTCTGGATAGCTGAGATGGCATACGATTAATAAGATAGTAAGATGTAAGAACTGCATCCCCCCAAAAACGCAGCGGAACATGAGATTGTATGAGTAGGGTACGAGCAGTTTCAATAAGATGTCTATTCTTTCTTTTAGCTAACGCATTTTGTTAGGATGTGTACGGACAAGATGTTTGACGAATAATCCCATGAGAGTTCATAAACTGCTGAAATGGGGAAGACAAATACTCTGGGGCATTATCACTACGAAATGTGCGGATAGAAACCCCAGATTGATTTTGAATTTCAGCATGGAAGGTCTGGAAAATAGAAAATAATTCAGATCGATTTTTCATCAAAAATATCCAAGTGCTCCTGGAATAATCATCAATGGAACTGACAAAGTAGCGGAATCCCAAGGTAGAACTCACTGGACTAGGACCCCAAACATCTGAATGGACTAAAGTAAAAGGTGACTCTGCTCGATTATCAAGACGCCGCGGGAAATCGGAGCGGGTATGCTTACCGAGCTGACATGACTCACACTCTAGAGTGGACAAGTGAGATAAGCCAGGTACCATTTTCTGAAGTTTTGACAAACTGGGGTGTCCCAACCGTGTATGTAATAAATTTGGTGAATCAGTAACAGGACAAGTTATTGAAGGAAGACAAGATGCGAGTCCATGTGATTTTGTAAGGATAAGGTAATAAAGTCCATTTGATTCACGTCCGGTACCAATGATCCGCCCCGTACTGCGTTCCTGTATAAAAACAAGGTCATCAAGAAATAAAACAACAGATTTAAGTGATTTATAAAGAACTGAGTCTAAAGGTAAGGAAAGAAGTGGACTTGCTTGACCTATTGCAGTTGCCATGGCTTGAGACCCATTGGCTATTGTGACTGTTGGAAGAGATTGAGAATATGAAATACTAGTGAAAAGAGATTTGTTACCAGAAATATGATCAGATGCACCTGAATCAATGACCCAAGACTCAGAGGTTGAAGATTGGGAGACACAAGTCACGCTACTATCTGTTGGAACAACGGAGGCTAATTCTGAAGATGTCTGTTTACGTGCTTTGTGCTGAAGGAACTCAATATAATCTGGTAATTAAACTATCTGGATTGGATTCAATGAATTGGATTCAACGAATTGTGAGTTTTTTTTTGTCGTGGTTTCCGAGCATCGCTTTGCAAACCCGGCTAGCTATACCCACCGGGTCCCGCTGTTTCAAGGCGGGTGCACACGGTTAGTTCCACGGGGCCTGGAGACGCGACCGGTTTGTAATGCCTCTAGTGGCCCTGCGGGGGCTCGAACTGGCGACCTGAGTCCTTAGGCCTTTACCAATTGAGCTACCCCTCAGGGTTGAATTGTGAGTTAAAGGCTTCTGATACGAATGCCATTACAATGTTGCACCGGAGAATATAAAAGTGGTCGGAATTTGATTTAAACTTGAATGAAAAGACCCGGACCAACCTCCTGAATAATCTGTCCAAAAAAGGTTTTGTCGGGAAAATCACTGTAGCTGTCAGAAAGCCAGTGTAGTTGCCGAAAAATCTCAAAGTGATCAGAATAAAAAGAAAAAGGTATGGGTAGACTCGGAATTACTAGGCGATTCGACTGTTCAACTGGAACTTTTTGAAAATTTTGCCGGAACAGGGCTCACGCGCCGGCGCGTGGGTCAGATCTCGCCGGAAATTTTTTTCCTTTCCCGGCGCGTGAGGGTGCGTGCAGGTGTGTTTTGTGTTTTGTGTTTTCCGGTGGGGTTGACTGGGGTTTGGTCGGCTGCCTAAGGAGTCTTGTGGTGGTGTTGGTTTTTGCACAACACCAACAGAAATGCTTACGGACAACCTTCTAAATCGCCGGAAAATTGCACGGCGACGAGATCTTTCTTCCCCGAAGTCGCTGGAATGATGCACAACGATAGGTTTCTCACTAAAGCTCTGATACCATGTGAGAAAGCACGGGAGAAAATACTATTAATTGATTAATATTCTATGTTACAATAAGTCCTATTTATATGTATACATAACACATAACCTACTCCTTTACATATGGGACTAGGACTAATTACATACATTGACTTAACTATTCTAACAGGGTTTATACATGACTCAAAAAAACAGCTACATTCAAGCCAAACTGACTTTTGTTATGTGTGTGCACCCACACCCACATGTTTTTTATTTTGAAGTATAATTTTGGGGATGATATCCTTACGATAATCTGATACTGTTTTTTATTTAGAGTAGACTGCAGTACGAGTCCTATCGATTGGATATACAGCCACTTTCCACATGTGACTGCCAATTTCAAGAGAAATAAGTTTAATTTAATGATCTGTTGATGCTTCACGTGCACTCTCTTGCAACATTTGTTGTGTGCGTGCGCCCACTTGTTTTTAATTTTTAAGTTTAATTTTGGGGATGATATCTTTTCATATAATATAGTACCATTTTTACTTAGAGTAGACTGCAGTCTGAGGCCTGTCGATTGAATTCCACATGTAACTGCCAATTTCAAGAGAACTGAGTTTAATTTAATGATCTATTGATGCTTCAGTTGCACTCTCTCGCCAGCTGTAATCCGAGATTATGAAAGCTTCAGTTTTCTCCAATTTTATGATAATTATGGCTTTTTCTTTTGTTTCGGGCCTAATTCTCATATCCTTCACATATTAGCATTCCTGTCACTCACAGATGCTTCTTCTTTATCATTCACATAGGTGACTCGAAGAAATTGAAGTTAGTTGATGCTCCTGTTTCTGGTGGGGTTAAAAGGGCTGCTAACGGAACCCTTACGGTGCGAATATGGAATTTACCTTTCGAAGCTTCACTTTGGTCATTACTATAAATATTTCAAAAGCATTTATATTTTGCTGACCTTGTCTGGTAACTTACTGAAGTTATAACATCACTGCTAGATAATGGCATCAGGTACAGATGAAGCTCTCAAGCACACTGGTTCAGTTCTTTCTGGTAAGAAGTGGAATCTTTTATCTGCTCTTACAAATATTTTTGAGTTTGTACTATGAGATTTTCCTTTTGAAATGTTTCCATTAATGTACTGATCCTTGTATGCTTCACTAAACAGCATTGAGTGAGAAGCTTTATGTTATAAAAGGAAGTTGTGGAGCTGCCAGGTAGTTTTAATCTGAGTACCATCTTTCTTGGCCTTTCTTGATTTCCATTGTAGTTAGCTCATTTGGGCATGCAACTACTTCTTCAATCATTTTTCTCCTTATCAATGAATTTGTTGCTTTTTCAATGAGTTTATTCTGGAACTAATCCATCAGTTGTTGAATTCATATGTATGCTGGATCCACCAGTGTTGTAAAGATGGTCAATCAACTTCTTGCCGGAGTCCATATAGCATCAGCTGCTGAGGCAATGGCATTTGGTGCTCGATTGGGTCTTAATACAAGACTATTGTTTGATGTCATTGCAAATAGTGGGGGAACATCTTGGTAGGTAACCCATAGCTATTGAAGAAAACATTTTCCTTCTTTTCATTCAAGTATTGTTAAGAATATTGTGCAGTGATCAGATGTTTTTTTAACAGCACATGGCATTATATTAGTTTATTAAATATGATCCTGAACCTAATTTCTCTGATCTTGTAGTCGTGAACGTTACAATGATTTAATGCTGAATAAAGAACACCAGTCCTATAAATAGAGAGATCGGGTATCATGACTCCTTTTATGATTCAGAGTGGGTCCAAGCTATACTCTTTTTTACAATGACATTTCTATGTAATAGTGGTCCTTATGCCTGTGAGTATCATTTTGAGAAGCTCACTCATGATTGATTTTATCCAACCATGAAAAACTTTAATTCTTCAAGGAATCAATTCAGCATCTTGTGCACGAGTTGTTGTTTGGTTCTTTGCACATGGTAGAACTAGTTGTTGAATTGTACTTACCACCTCATCTAAAAGTTTAAATTAGTTTAAAAGATACTTATCTTCATTTAATTGTATCTTTAACAGATGTGAGACTCAAATCAAGACTTTGCTTGTTCTATATTCTGTTGAAATGTGTGCGGCATTTCATCTAAACATACATTGTTAGAGTGGACATTTCTATTTGTGTAATTATTTTTTCATTCACTAGGTGATTGATTGATACCTTCGAAAATAGTCTTTTCAGAGATGCTAGGAAAAGCTTCACCACTTTTATCTTATTGTAACCTATTTTATTTTATTGTAACCTCATCTAAAAGTTTAAATTAGTTTTAAACATATTTATCTTCATTTAGTTGTATATTTAACAGATGTGAGACTCAAATCAAGACTTTGCTTGTTCTATATTCTGTTGAAATGTGTGCATCATTTCATCTAAACATACATTGTTAGTGTGGACACTTCTATTTATGTAATTATTTTTTCATTCAATAGGTGATTGATTGATACCTTCAACAATAGTCTTTTCAGAGATGCTAGGAAAAGCTTCACCACCTTTATCTTATTGTAACCTATTTTACCAGTAAAGTTGGTCTTTTTTAAAAAGGAAATTGGAAATATGCATGTCTCGAGTATTCTCTTTATTTTTTTCCCGAGGGATGTTTGTGTCTTCTGTGCATGAATTGTGAGAGAATGTACAGATATATTGGGTTGTTCCATGGTGTTAGGCAGTATCATATTGTTGATTCATCTGTGAGTGGAAATGAGACAATGTTAGAAAGATTAACCTCAGCTTTATTTTCTTTAATACCAGCAGACTTGCTTAACTTATATGGTGTCTTCTAATAAATGAGGTTCTGAGCTCCTGTAATGTTCTAGTTCAAACATGATATATTTGGGTTCTCTCAAAATGTTAACTGATGCCTGAGAAATTTCTGGTTTGCCTCCTGCTTTGCCTCCTTTCATTGCTCCTCTCAATCCTAATTCAATATGGAGCTATTTACACTTCTTTCTAGAAATTTTTCTTAGTCTGTGACATGAGATTTGTGTAATTGTATAGACAGTGGAATTTATTTGGATTTGTGTTTTGCTGCAGGATGTTCGAGAATCGCGGGCCACACATGATAGAAAATGATTATACACCGTTGTCTGCACTTGATATCTTCGTGAAGGATTTGGTGAGATTGATAAGCATTGAATATATTCATATTGCAGCTGTGTTAACATTGGTTTTTTATTTCCTTATGGCTATTCGTATGGTTTTAACAGGGCATTGTTTCGCGTGAAGGTTCATCACGCAGAGTACCGCTTCATATTGCAAACATTGCACACCAATTATTCCTGTCAGGTGCGGTTAAGAGATTTTTTCCTTTCTATTTTAACTGTATACATCATGTACTGCACTACATTTCAATTTCATCCCCTAATCGTCTCAATAATATTCAATCTTAGTTCCAATTATCCGTATCTGGTAAGCTCTGAAAGAAAGTGATATAGATAGATTTAGTTTTTTTTTCCAACATGGTTGTATTTGGTGATTGAAGTGGCTTTCACGTATTCCAAATGCTGTTTCATTGATGGCAGCAATATAGGCAAAGAGTTTCGTTTTACCTAAAAGAATTACAACAATAAGATCCTGATACTGTCTAGGATTGCTTATTATTATTGTCACTATAAAATTTGGTTTCTCTGTTGAGTCCACTTCTCCGGAAAGAAGAAAATTCTTGATGCATGGAGATAACTGTCACATGGTAGAACCTTAATAATTTATGAGTCAAAAGACTGCGAGTTTACTGGTGCTAATTAAAAAGAAGAAAACATTAAGTGCAATAAAGCTGGGTTTCTCATTATTTGCCTTATGGTCTTATGGACATTCCATTTCAGCTCAGTTTCTTCACCATTTTGTTCTCCAAATATCTTTGAACATCATCCCTGAATATCATGCTAAACTAATTCTGGGTGGGCCATTGGAAAGGTCTTTGTGTCGCTTATTTTTTTGGGTGAAAAATTGGACGAAAATAAACATTTCTCCCAGTCATATTTTCCTTTATCTTTTCAATGTCATGAGATTGAGGGGCCCAATGTTTGTAGTATATGAACATGAACTAGAAAATGTGGTCAAACAGCTGAATTGGTGGTCCCCTAATGCCAGCCAATATTAATCCTGGATTCCAATAAAGCATTTACATAGAGTTCAGGCCATCTCCAACGCTGCTGCATTTTGCCATAATGCAGTCAGTTTTTGGAGAAATTTGGCTCCAATGCTCCCCCATTTTTGGTTGCAAAATGGGAGATGGAGTGACACTATTCATGTCCTCCATTACTATTTCCTATTACTTTATTATTATTTTTATTATTTAACTCTTTTAATTTATCTCTTTATATATACCTTATTATGTTTATGTAATATCTTTATAATATTAATTTTACATCTTAACTTTGGTGTATAATTTTGATAAATAATTTTCGTGCATTTATTATTTTTATGTAAATTATAAGTTAATTTTATTATAAGTTATAATTGTACAAAAAATATATAATCGTCTCAAAAAATGAATGGTGCAAATATAAAATATTAGATGTTGGTAAAATTGAAAGGTGCGAATATAAAATATTAGATGTTGCTAAAATTGAAAAGTGAAAAGTGAAAACACATTAAATGAAAATACATTAAAATTAAATATGTAAAAGAGAAAAAAAGATAGAATTTCTGTAGTAGAAATAAGAAAATAAAATTTAAATAAAAGATAATAATATAATATTGAAGAGAGAGGAATATAAAATGGAATATTCTTTTTTGGAGTAAAAAAGGCTTAGATTTGTCTGTTCTGTACCATCTCAGCCATGGCTTTTACTAGATAAAATTTTGGACCTTTGACTCATCATACACCCATTTTTTAACCAACACAAATTACTCCTTTTTCTAATTTACCGATGTTTGACTTAATGGTGCTTGAGCATGAAGTAGCACTCTATACTGCAAAAACACTTCTCTCATGTTTTGTAATCTGTATTCTTACTTTTCACAATGTCTCATGGATTAGGTTCCGCTGCTGGATGGGGCAGATTGGATGATGCTCCTGTAGTGAAGGTACAAACAGCTGTATATATAATAAGAGATTTCATGTTAATTAGGTTTGAATTTGTGAAATATGCTCAAATAATCATTCAGTTTATTGGGTAAAATTTAGATTTTCTCTGTTAAATGTACTGCAGCATGAAAAGTTATTTGATAGGGCATAAACTGTTGGACAGGAAAATGGTTCGGCTAATTGTTACCATCTACTCTTTCTCAAACTTCTGCAGGTCTATGAGACACTAAGTGGAGTCAAAGTTGAAGGCAAACTTCCTGTTCTCAATAAAGAATCCGTGTTGCAGTCCCTTCCTCCTGAGTGGCCAGAGGATCCCATCAGTGAAATTCGTACACTAACAGAGAGTAGTTTGAAGACTTTAATTGTTCTGGATGATGATCCAACTGGGACTCAAACTGTTCATGATATTGAGGTCCTGACAGAATGGTAAGATCCATCTATATAATTTGAGAAGTTTTTTACTACATTTAATATAAATTCTCTCTAGATTCATAAGAAACGAGTTCAAAATGGTACAGTGGAGATGCTTACATGTTGAAAAGATGTCCAGGGCAGGGGTTGATGCCTTTTCTAGTTGCGCTCAACTGATCTACTGAGTTACTTGATAGGAACAAGTAGTACATAAATTGCGGCAGTGTGCTAGTGAGTAGTGACCGAGTCAATGAAGTGGGTTAAGATCTGTTGCAGATGGGGAAAAAAGATATTATAGTCTTCATTTCTTTTGCATCATTCTATAATTGAAGCAATTTAGCCACATGAAAATCCTGTGAACATATCATAGATTCAATAGGAATTGTGAGGTGAAGTGCAAGCATGCCTTCATTCAACTATTAGAAACTTGAAGGATGTTATGTTACTTGGGACAGTAGAAGGATCTATGGCTCAAACTTGAGGGATGAATATGATAAAAAAAAACTTAAAAGTAAGAGTCAAGGGGTTGGAAACTGAGCTCTCTTTGAAAGGGCTGAAGATCTCTCTGACGAATGAGAAAGAGAGAAAAGATAAGTCAAAAGAAATAAATAAATATATTTCATTTAGAAAGGAGAAATTAACATTCTGCTCATGTCTGATAATATGGAGCTAGTCCTAGATATGAAGATTGAGTTTCAGAGTGTACTGTCTTCTTTTTTCCTTCCTTGTTTATTACAGGTATGACAGACCAAACCAATAAAAGGTAGAATCCAGCTGTTTGTGATACTAGATTATTGAATCGTTAACCTTAATAATAACTGAACCAATTGCAGATTACCCAGTTCCTATATCCTTCATTCTATTGTCCATAAAACCCAACAAAGAGAGATGAAGTTTTTCTCGTTTAATAAACTAAATCACAAATATAGAAGTACGACAAGAATAAAATTACCCTACCTTGTTAGCTTAAATTCTTGTCATTCTCTCTTCTACATCTTGCTTCATCAGTCATCATTCTCTCTTTTCTATCTTGCTTCATCAGTGATCTTGGTAAAAAGGGTTCTCTTTCACTGTGATGAAACTTTGGTATTCAAACCTTATAGAGATGAAAACTTCTAAACTATTATCAGTGATGAACTTGTTTATTTTTTCAGGAGTGTTGAGTCACTTGTTGAAGAGTTCAAAAAGAGGCCAAAATGCTTTTTCATTTTAACCAATTCCCGAGCATTGACTTCTGAGAAGGTAAAAGAGTTCATTTTGAAGAAGAATTTGACTGTACATCGAACTCCCTCAAAGAATTTTTCTATAAATTCTAACATTTTGTTGACAAAATAACTTGTTTTATTGATTATGAGATCATTCACTGAAACTTCTTAGTGCAGGCTAGTGCATTGATAGCAGATATCTGCAGGAACATCGATGCTGCTGCCAAGTCAGTGGAGAAAGCAGACTATACGGTCGTTCTGAGGGGTGATTCAACTTTACGAGGCCATTTCCCTGAGGTAAGGATATAGACCAGCCTACATAAATTTAAGTTTTTTAACTGTCTTTTCTTGACACAGTTTACAACATACCTTTTTATGCGACCTAGGAAGCAGATGCAGCTGTTTCAGTGCTGGGTGAGATGGATGCATGGATTATCTTGCCCTTTTTCCTCCAAGGAGGCCGTTATACCATTGGAGATATACATTATGTTGCAGATTCTGATAGGTATTCTCTTCTAATTTGTCACATATTAGCTGTTTGGACTTGCCGGTCATCACTAATTATGTTTCCTTCTTATCTATAGGCTTGTTCCAGCAGGTGAAACTGAATTTGCTAAAGATGCTGCTTTTGGATACAAATCTTCCAACCTCCGTGAGGTCAAGCCTTGTCATTTTATAAGTACAACACATTGTATTCTTTTTCACCACGAAATTGATTTAGTTGTTGTTCTATGTTTTAATTTGAGATTTTAGTGGGTAGAAGAAAAAACAAAGGGCCGGGTACCTGCTAGCGGCGTTTCATCTATCTCCATCCAGCTTTTAAGAAAAGGTGGACCAGATGCTGTTTGTGAACACCTCTGTAATTTGCGGAAGGTACATAAGCTTCATCGCCACTAAACTCTGGGGTTACCTAATTGTTTTTTTTCCTTCATTTTATTACCTACGCTAATTCGTTAGCATCCATCCGCCTTCATCTGGTTGTGTATGCCCCAACACACCTAGCTTATACTTAGAAGCTATTTCCTCCTTTGGCTATATACTATTCTTTAATATTGCAGCTCTTTAACATTGTTTTGGAGGTTGCTAGAGAATCGACTTCATGTTAGAAGTTTACTTTTCGCGTGTTATGTTTGGAGTGATGATATTCTTCATCTGGAGATTTGCATGGTATTTTGATTCACACACATGAGAAAATACAGCCAAGACCTTGCTCAATTTTGTGGAAATATGCAAATAGTGACTGTTATGCATCATTTTTTCCCCTCTTCCATAGTGACCGTTATGCATCATTTTTTCCCCTCTTCCATAAAATTACTCTGACGTGCACAGAGTCTAATAGTAGAAGTTTTTTGATAGGTTCTAATGCTTAGTGAAACCTTGTTTTTCACTCTATTGATGCAGCAAGAAATCCATTTGATGATTGGGAACATATAGAGGAAGGGAAACAGATTTTTGATAGTATAGAATACGAAAAGGAGTATCAGTAACAAAAAGGTGAGTGGAAAGATGAATTACAGAAATGAGGTCACAGGAGAGAAAATAAGCCAAATCAAAGTTCCACGGTTTAGGATCTATACTTCAACTTGCTTGACAACCCTAACTCTCCAGCAGTAGAAATCCAAACAAGTCAAGGTCACTCTATAAAGTTCACATAGATTACCGAAGGATTTTATTTGGGCTCATACTATGTGCAACGAACTGCATTGTGCATTGTGAAACTTCATGTCTGCTTGATTTTTTGCTTCCTTGACGAAATCTTGACCTTAGTTCTATGGTGCTCCTGATTGCATTTCCTCTATAAACAGGGTTCAACATGTATAGTCAATGCAGCTAGTGAAAGAGACATGGCTGTATTTGCCGCTGGAATGATACAGGTTTTATAGCATTCTTGTTACACTTCATGTTATCTCTTTGTCATGTCCATTAGATGTAAATCGGTTTTCATTTTCTTTGCTCTAAATGCAGGCAGAACTAAAAGGAAAACACTTCTTATGCCGTACTGCTGCCAGTTTCGTGTCTGCTCGAGTTGGAATAGTCCAAAAATCTCCAGTTTTGCCAAATGATATTGGAATAAACAGAGAAAGAAATGGTGGACTTATTGTCGTGGGTTCATATGTTCCAAAAACAACAAAGCAGGTCAATATTTAACAAGAGATATGTTTATTGTTAATTTTCTATATTTATTGGCCTTTCCTTCACACTACCGTTATAAAATTCACTGCAGGTCGAAGAGCTAAAACTGCAATATGGTCATGTTTTGAAGACTATAGAGGTAATCCTGAATACTGTATACGATATGCTTTTGCTGAAAATATGTGGCAACGTTTTAATTTTTCCTTTCTTGAAAAGTAGATTTCTGTGAATAAAATTGCGATGGAGTCATCAGAAACAAGGGAGGAAGAAATCAATCGAGCAGCTGAAATGGCAGACGTTTACCTTAGAAATAATAAGGACACTCTTATAATGACCAGTAGAGAGCTAATCACAGGCAAAAGTGAGTTTTCTTATTATCCGATGATGAATACTAATTCCTTGCCCTGATTTTGTTTGCCTTTGCTTTTTATACTTCTAATATGTTGTACTTAGAAAATGTAATTTTTTTTACAATACCCAGCTCCTTCTGAGAGTTTAGAGATCAATTTCAAGGTAAGCTCAGCACTGGTGGAGATAGTTAGGCGGATAACCGCGAGGCCTCGTTATATTCTTGCAAAGGTACTTCTCTCATTCATTGTATGCTTGTATCACTTTCTTTGTTTATGTATGGTAATGGAAGGGCCATTTCTCGCGTTCATTACTTTTGTTAGTTTGTTCTTTCCCACACTTGGCTTTTCTGCTGGGAGGTGTCACATTAAGGGAGAGAGTTTGATGGATTTGTCAGTCAATTGACTGATTAACGGTAATATTTATGTCAAAATCCGAGTTTAGGGTTCTACAATTGTAATGATAATACCGCCCTTATTGTTAAGTCTAAAAACATGTGTACACTGGCCTAATTCAAAGATAGCGGCGGGGTTCATGCTCCTCCATCTCCAGTATGGAACTCTTTTTAAGACTTGTAAAAAATTTAAAGGAACTGATTTATGCCTGTTTGTGATCAGGATTTTTTTCTCCTCTTTGTCCTAAATGCACTTGTTTAAGGGGAATCCATACTGCTCTTGTTGAACCCTTTTACTCGACAGCATGTGTTTAGGCTTCAGAACAGCTCTATGTTGCTTCGTTATCTTGACATATTCTCTGAACATGCTTGGAACATTAATATAAACAGAAATATTGTACTTTTTTTACCAATAGAATGAGTTCTTCTTTCGTAGGGAGGAATTACCTCATCAGATCTTGCCACAAAAGCATTCGAGGCAAGACGTGCCAAAGTAGTGGGACAAGCTCTTGCGGGTATTCCATTATGGCAGCTTGGTCCTGAGAGCAGACATCCAGAAGTTCCATATATTGTCTTCCCAGGTAATTATGGCGGTTTCTTTTTGCTGTTGAATACCTCTACTTTGGATCACTAATATTTAGCTATCAATGTGAACATCAGGTAATGTTGGTGACAGTAAAGCTCTGGCAGATGTAGTGAAAAACTGGGCTCATCCAGGCAGATTATCAACTAAGGAACTACTTCTGGTGAGATGAGTTTGCCTTAATGATTTTCCAGTTTCCTTTTACATCTGGCATTTAACTCTCTGTTCCGGCAATAGGAGGCTGAGAAGGGAAGATATGCCGTTGGTGCTTTTAACGTCTACAATTTGGAAGGAGTTGAGGCGGTAGTTGCTGCAGCAGAGGAGGAAAATAGTCCTGCTATCTTACAGGTTAAGTCATTACTAGTATTTACTACTTCTGAATGCAGTTTTGCATGTACTAAAGATCGATTAACATTTTTCATAAATTTGTAATACTGTTAAATACCTGGGAACATAAAACACGTTGTGTTTCCTCTTATTCTTATTTTCTTATTACCAATCTGTTTTATTATTTCACTTTAAATATTTTACTTTAGAAAACCTGATGTCATAGTATCTAACTTTCTTATATATAAAAGCTGACTTAATTTACTTACTTTGTCTAGGTAAGTACTTTCTTTGAATTTCTTCACTTTCCCATTTCTTTTTCCATCTCCGTTTATGTAATCGTGAGTGCTTAATATGTTGATGAAAAAACAAGTAAAGGCATGCCTATTTGAACTTAATGACTTCTTCATGCGCTATAATAAAGATTCTTTGCCTCTTTTTATACTCCAGGTCCATCCTAGTGCGTTAAAGGAAGGAGGAGTGCCACTCGTTGCATGTTGCATATCAGCTGCAGAACAAGCATCTGTAAGTGATATGCAAGATACGTAGATTTAACAACTTTAGAATAAAGAAAAAAAGTGGATAAAAATTATATTAGATTTAACCGTGCATACAACTGTTCCTACTAGACAAGAAACATGGATTTGCACTACAATGTCAAAGTGAAACTGTTTTCTGCTGCATAATTTTCATGTACAAGTGAATAATCAATATCAGCAGCGATCAATTAAAGGAAAATAAAGCTAACATATGGGATCTGAAATCTTTCGATAGGATAGAACAGCATAAAAAGGAAAAATATATTTACTTAGAGTTAATTGAGTAGCTCAAGTATTTTATTTTTCATAACTTGCAAAGACTTTTGAAGCGGTAAAACATCAAGTAAGCTTTATAATATTGATTGGGTCGGTGTCAATATGTGATCAAAAGGGGTTGTCCTCTCTTAATGTGCATTTATTGGATTAACAATTTCAGTGTTTGAAATTGAGCTCAGATGTAGGCTTTTAGTAATTATTTTCTATTAGGTCATATCTAAAGTATCATAAGTATGTCAAAACAGGTCTCTTTGGATGGACGAAGATTTAACTTGGACGATCTGAGTAGTGATCATTGTGCCTCTGTGTTTTCTTTATCTTGCTTATTTCCTAGAAAGCATTAACCTATGGATAATGACAGGTTCCTATAACAGTTCACTTTGATCATGGAAATTCCAAGCAAGAGCTGTTGGAAGTTCTTGAGATGGTTAGTTTTATTTGCTAACTAGTGAGGCATATTTATTATGCTCTCCGCTTTAATTAAACTTTTTGCCCTACCAAATGAGCTCAAAGTATCTTATGTCAGTGTGCTAACTCGTAAATTCAACCACTGCAGGGATTTGACTCACTCATGGTAGATGGGTCACACCTTCCTTTCAAGGATAATGTTTCCTATACGAAGTGCATATCTTCATTGGCACACTCAAAAAAAATGTTGGTAGAAGCTGAATTGGGAAGATTGTCAGGTACTGAAGATGATTTGACTGTAGAAGATTATGAAGCAAAGCTGACTGATATTAATCAGGTCCTCTTCCTCACTCTCTTTCTCTCCCCCCTCTGCCCCCTGGTTAAAATTAAGTTTTTCCTCCAATTTCAAACTTGATTTCATATAATTTTCAGGCAGATGAATTCATTGATGCGACTGCCATAGATGCTTTGGCAGTGTGCATTGGAAATGTTCATGGAAAATATCCTGCAAGCGGTCCAAATCTTAGGCTTGATTTGCTGAAGGTCTAATTCCTATTCTCTCTCCCTCTTTTCATTTCCTTTCGATCTTCTTAACCAGGTTAGCTGACCAAGGAAATTTTAGAATATGCCATCATTATAGAACACGAGGGAGGAAGTTATTTGAAAAAAACACTTCATATATCCGACTTCTGCTATTTCTGTTAGAAAATGATCACTTGCATAGTTATGCACAGTGCGAAACATATTTGTGACCTATGACTACTCATGTCATGTTTTACTTTTAAAAAAAGATTAGCAGCAATGTTTCGAACTTATAGTGCATTGAAATTGATTTATAAATTGTTCTGCTCCTGATACATGCTCTGCGGAAAATCAGCCTTCTTTTCTGTTATGGTGCATATTTAGTTTTGCCTGTTGATTCCAAATCACTCTCTAAGTGTGATTACTTTTTGATCATGTATCAGTTGGAAACGAATATGAACAAAAACAAGAGATCAGTTCTTTGTGAAATAGCATCTCTTGAAAGATTGTTTTGAATCGGTATCTATCTGCCGAGTAAAGCTCACTCACTTATTTCTCGCCTGTTTTTGGCTCCAGGACCTCTATGGCTTGTGTTCAAAGAAAGGAGTTCATCTTGTTCTTCACGGAGCTTCTGGGCTGTCAAAGGAAATAATAGAGGTACTGATTTTGTACTGATTTCTGTTAACGAAATAGATAAAGGGCAAGAGGGAAGTCGAAACTAAAATCCCAACCAATGGGGTCGTGATGGCGCCTAACACCGCTTGCTAGTCAAGCCAACACATAACGATAAATAAGGGAAAGAAACTAACAGCTAACAACATAATGATAATATATAATAAAGGTAAACCCAGAAACATACATAATAAGTCTGTTCAACCAACGTAGACTAATCAACCCAAGATTTGATGTCACAAGTACATGAGCTACTAAGAGTGCTACAAACATAGCCAGAAATGAAATGTAATACTGTTTGATACAAGGAAAAACATAATAACGAAAGAGAAGGTGATTCCGGACTCCCTGATATCCAAATTGTGCTCCCCTGTGAACAATGCTAGGACCCTCACCACAATCTGCACAAGAAACTGTAGAAGTGTAGTATGAGTACAACTGACCTCATGTACTCAGTAAGTATTGAGCCTAACCTCGACGAGGCTATGAATAAACACTTACCATAAAAACATGTGCAGTTAATAAGCAACAGATATAATGATAGAGAAAACAATAATAATAGCAGGAATTAAAGGCAAGAAACAGTAAAAGAATCCAATAACAGTAATGATAACCACGTTCTTGAATAGCACAATCAAAATCCCTTTTCAGCGGCTCATATCAACGGGAAAGAAACACTATCCATAACCAACACAATCAAAACCCATAAAGAAGGTCCATATCACAAACAAAACCCACATCTCATAACTCATACATTGTGGCGCACAATCCGATTCCACACATACATAAACAACGTTACAACGGCAACTCGATCTCATGGCCATACTATTATCGCAGCGAGCAACCCGATCCTTATCATACCATTGTTGCGGCGGCAACCCGATCTAACATATCAATTCGCACAGAATCATCCAACAACACATCCAAAGATAGCATTCATAACAACTATCGAGGCGAATAAATAAGCATAATTTACTAAGAAAAGGATGGACATGAGCAGGAATTAATGGAAAATTCCAAAATTTAGAGCTAATATTACTCATATGATGCGATAAGGATCCTAACAAGATTATTTTATTTTTTTTGCATAAACATTCTTTCTATTTAACCAAAAAAGTTCAATACAATACAGGAACTGCTGACCAGTTCCTTTACTTTGCTCGATACTAATTACTCTAGTATAACCTATACAAGGTTTTGATTTCAACTATATCCTATACACATCCTAATGCCTATACAATCTGCACCATAGACAAATAGACATTACACTGACAGAACATATAAGCTAAAATTGTCTAAGGAATCCAGTTCCATGCCTCCAAATGCTTCTACCAGCTGAGATATGAGTTGCCTCTGATGTGTATATGGATTGCAATTTCTCTACACATTCTATCTGTGGACGAGCTGCCACTCTGAAATCTGATCTTGTTCCTATCTCGCCATATGAGATATACCATCATCCCAAAGACAACTGAGACAATTGTCCCAACTTCTTTCTTTTTAAGAAAGCTGAGACAATTGTCCCAAATCCTTTCTTTTTCCTAGCACAGGTTGTCACCCATTTCATCTCTTCCTGCCATGTATTTATCTGCCTTGGACAACCAAGCCAATTAAGTAGCCTTTGCCAGATATTCTTCGTGTAGCCGCAACTAAAGAATAAGTGTTCAAAGTGTTCATCATCGAGGCCACATGATACACAAGCTTGAGGAACTTGAATACCAATTTTGTGTAGCCTCTCAACTGTAGGTGGTCTACCCTGTACAGCTAGCCATAAGTTGAATTTGTGTCTAGGATGTATATGTGGTTGTAAGATTAGGCTCTTCCGGTGCACCTTTTGGAGTTGAGGGATCTGCATCTGATATAGCTTCTTGATGCTGAATCTTCCATCAGTACTTTGCATGGTAGGTAGATCAAGTATAAGCTTCCTGAGCTCAAGAATTTTCCTCACTACCCAGGCTGCATTCTTGGGTATAGACATATTATCGATAGTCTGGTTCTTGATGTAGTAAGCATGGATCCACCTGATCCAAAGGCAATCCTTCTTCTTTGCGATAGTCCATAAGTGTTTTCCCACTGTTGTTTTATTCCAATTGTACAGATTTATAACATTCAGTCCTCCAGCTGCTTGTGGCAAGCATATCTTCTCCCAAGACACTAATGCTTTCCTAGAGATATCTGCTTTACCTGTCCATAGAAATGTCCTGTATGTGGCTTCCATCATTTTCAACACCTTCTTTGGCAATAGAAAAATTTGTGCCCAATATGACTGTACACCAATGATCACTGATTTTATGAGCTGCAATCTTCCTGAGTATGATAGTAGCTTTGATGTCCAACAGCTTATCCTTGCAGTGATCTTTCCTACCAGTGGCCAGCATTGGTTAATTGACAGCTTCCTTGATGCTAGTGGTACACCCAGATATTTGAATGGCAATGTGCCCTCATTAATCCGAACTCCTGCAAGATGTCCTCCTTCAGATTTGCAGAAATGCCAGCAAGGTAAATGGAGCTCTTGTCTGCATTTGCCTGTAATCCTGAGGCCTTTGAGAGCTTCATAAAAGCCTGCTGAAGCAACCTAATAGAAGGGAGGTCTGCCCTACAAAATCTGGGTATTTGGCTTGCCAGTCCTTAGCTATCTTGTGTGATCCTCCTAGCTTTATTTACTTTTGCTCTTAACTATCCCCATAACTTCTATTCTGTACTTCTTCAGAAAGAGAGTCATCTCCTTCTGTTTAAAGGGCATGTTAAGCCCTCTAATGTTCCAAGTACTTATAATCATGGAGGTTTGAGGTGGTCTGTACCACCCTCCCCTACATCACGTGATGTATATTCTTGAGTCAGTACCTCAAATCTATTTGTAATTCCCAACTGGCTAGTGGAACAGCTAGCTGTAGCTTGTTGTGGCTGATCATTAATTCCACCATCAACAATTCTCTTACCTTGGCTTTTTGAACCTTCTTTCCTTATAGGTGCTACTAACGCTGGGAATTCCTCCTCTTCCAAAGTACCATTAGTCCGTTGTGGTTCAGTGACACTTTCCTGTGTTTTAGAAGTAGTTGGATCAGTGGTAGTGCTACTATGGTGTTTTGCCACCTATTAGTCACCACCTTCCTCCTCCTCCTACCTCTTTATTCTTCCTTGTTTGCTCTACAAAACCATCATTTTCCCCTTGGGGTCTTCCTCTGTCTGCATTCCTCAGTAGTGTGCCCAACTTTAGCACAATCAATACAATACTTTGGCTTCCAATCATACTCTCTACTCTGGTGGATAACCCCTGCTGGAGTATGGATTTCAAGAGCATTTGGCAGGGGGTGAGATATATTTGTCTCTACTAGTACTCTAGCATATGATATACGATCCATATCTGCTGTAAACAGGTCAGTGTACATAGGTTTACCCACCACACTAGCCAGCTTACTCAAAGCTTCTGCAGACCAGTAGCCAACAGGTAAACTAGGAAATCTCACCCATAAAGGAATTACAGTTAAACAATCAGGATCAAACACAAAATCAATCGACCAATTCTTCAAGATAAAAGGCTTGTTATGGAATGTATAAGGACCAGATTGCAAGACTAGATCCCTATCACTCACAGAATCAAACCTGAATATATAATAGCCATCGTCATGATATAGGATTTTGGGTTCGCTGACAAAATTCCACACATTTTCAACATAATTCTCCATGGATTTGAAAAATGGAGTATCACCCAGAACATACCCTATAAGAGAAGTACCCCAATATTCCTGTTGTTCCTTAATGTCCTCCTCAACAATCGTAACTACAAATATATCACCATGCAAATCTGGAGGTATGTAGGTAAGGGCCTTACCCACTTGTGAGCTTCGATTCCTCTGGAAGGGCTTCTCCTCTGTTGTGTTTCTGATCCTCCATCGCAGGGCCTTTTGCAGCATCAGGAATTGGTACTGTGGACTTAGCTAGGTCAGAAAATTGAAGTTGGCGGGGGAGCCTCTAACCCCGTTCTTCTCGCAGCACGCTTCCCAGCTGGATTGAGATGATTCTCACTCTTCTCCTCATCTTCTGGTTCCTCGCGTATGGTTCGAAATTGTAGCGGTAGGAAGCTACCAAAAGTGAGTGGTCTTACTTGTGATTGTATTGCATTCGCCGGTGATGGTAAGGTACTGGTGGCCAGCATTTTCACACTACTCGTGCACGTTAGCAGGACTCGCTTAACGTGTGCCGAGAGAAAAACATGCTAGCCTCCTTTACTTGGAATTGTTAACACATGTTAAAAGCATGAACAAGTAAAACATGTGACAAGTAAGGCATGTAACAATAAAGGCATGGAAGCAAGTAAAACATGTGACAAGTAAGGCATGTAACAAATAAAGGCATGGAACAAGTAAAACATGAAATAGATAAAGGCACGGAACATGTAAGAGCGTGTAATAAGTAAAACATAAAATAAATTAGTTTTACCCGCATGCTTTGACCCATGATAACGTACATACACTCCTCACCTTGCCCTGTACGGTTTTCCTAACATATAATTCATGTAGCAAATTGACCCAGTAACGTCTTAATTCCCTCAATCAAGGTTAACCACGATACTTGCCTTTTCCGAAACAAAATTAACAATCCAACACAGCTTTGCCTTTAGCACAAGCCTCCAAACAACTCGAATTTAGTCAAATGATGTTCAAATAAGTCAAAACAAGCTTTAGAAACTATCCTAGTATCAAAAAGGTTTGATCGGTAACATATTTGGAAAAGTCAACAAAAAGTCAACCCGGGCTCACATGGTCGAAATACGAAATCAAGACCAAATCCTGATTACCCATTCTTCCCCGAGTCCAAATGTCTGATTTGTTTCGGACCTAGCATTTGTGGATAGTGCTTCGAAATTACAAATCCACTTCATCTCTTCCTAATTTCGTAAATGCGAGCTAGCATTCGCAAATGCGAGCGTTTGTGACAACAGCAGCACCAGCAAATCTCAAGTCTTCCAAAACAGCCCGAAACTAATCTGAACTCACCCGAGTCCCTCGAGACCCAATCCAAATATCCACACAAGTATATAAACATCATAGGAACTCAATCGTAAGCTCAAAACACGAAAATAACATCAAGAATCAAGAATCATACATCAAAACTCAAAGATTTCAAAGTTCTTAAGTTCAAATGAACTTTTCAGAGTAAGCGCCGAAACGGCCTATGGTCACCCGGGACCCCAAGTAAACATGCGTATAAATCCGAAACTATCATACGAACCTACGAGAATCGTTAAAATACCGATCCGAGGTCATTTAACAACAATGTTGACTGTGGTCAACTCCAATAACAAGTTCAAATATCAAGTTTTCTTTGAAAAACAAACATTTAAACTTTTCAGAAATTAAAATGGACAACGCATGCAAGTCATAAAGCATTAAACTACGCTATTTGAAGTCTTAAAGCATGAAACAGAAGGCTAGAAATCAAATCTCAGGTTGTTACATTCTCCACCTCTAAAAGAAACGTTTGTCCTTGAACGAACATAGATATTTATCTGAACTGGTAAAAAGATGCGAATATCTACTCCTCATTTCGCATTCGGACTCGGACTCTTAAATTGCCTCCTCAGTCTGCTGACCTTTCCAAAGCACCTTCACAAAAGGAATTCCCTTAGATCTCAACTTTCGGACCTGCTGATCCAGTATAACTACCGGCTCTTCATAAGTCAAATCCTAACCAGGATGCACCTTGTTGAATTCCAAAACATGCGAATTATCTTCATTATACATTCAAAGTATAGAAACATGAAATACTAGATTTACCTCGGCTAGTCTGGGAGGCAATGCAAGCCTATAAGTAACCTCCCAACTCTCTCTAACACCTCAAACGGGCCAATAAACCTCGGGCTCAACTTGCCTTTCTTTCCATGTACACCATGTACCCAAACAATCCCTCTGATGTAGATCCGAGCCAACCGCTCTGAAGTGCAAGAAGTTATCACCGGAATGAAATGCACGGACTTGGTCAACCTGTCCACAATGACCCAAACAACATCAAACTTCCTCAAAGTTCGTGCCTACCACACAGTCTATAGTAACACGCTCTCTTCCACTCCGGTATCACCAACCTCTGGAGTCAAACTACCTGGTTTTTGGTGTTCATACTTCACTTGCCGGCAATTCAAGCACCGTGAGACATGCCCAACATTGTCCTTCTTCATCTTCCACCACCAATATTGTTGCTTCAATCACGACACATCTTCGTGGCACTTAAATGAATAGAATACTGTGAGCTATGAACCTCCTTGAGGATCAACTCTCTCAAACCATCAACATACGGAACACAAATCCGACGAAACCGCATAACACCATCATCTCCAATCACATCCTTCTTAGCACCACTCCGCTGCATCCTGGCCTTCAATATCAACAAGCGAGGATCATTAAACTGGCGAGCCTTGATGCGCTCCAACAAAGTTGATTGTACAACAACACAAGCAAGGACCTATTAGGCTCCGAATTATCAACCTCGTGAATCTGTTAGCGAAGGCCTTAACATCCATAGCTAATGGCCTCTCCACAGCTGGTATAAATGACAAACTACCCTTACTCTTCCCCTTCTTGCTTAAGGTGTCAGCCACCATATTAGCCTTCTCGGGTGATACAATATAGTGATATCATAGCCTTTCAACAACTCCAACCATTTCCGCTGCCTCAAATTCAAATCCTTCTGCTTGAACAAATGCTCCGAAGATCATACCTCACGTAATACTCCCATACAAGTAGCGCCTCCAAATCTTGAGCGCGTGCACAATAGTTATCAATTCCAAATCATGAATATGATAATTCTTCTCATGGATCTTCAACTCGCGAGACGCGTAGACAAGCGCACTACTACCCTGCATCAAAACTGCACAATGCACGAAGCATCACAATACACAATAGGCTCTGAACCTGTTGCCCACGCCTACACTGGAGTCATAGTTAAAGCAATCTTGAGCTTCCGATAGCTCTTCTCACATTCATTAGGCCGTCTGAAAGGAACACTCTTCTGTGTCAACTTGGTCAATGGGATAGATGAAAACTCTCACAAAGCGACAATAGTAGCCCGCCAAACCTAAGAAACTCTGGATCTCTGTAGCTGAAGTAGGTCTAGGCCCATTCTAAACTGTCTCAATCTTCTTAGGATTAACCTTGATACCCTCACTAGACACAACATGACCCAAAAATGCCACCGAGTCTAACCAGAACTCACACTTCGAAAATTTAGCATAAAAGATGGAACTAGAATTCCTTACATGGTGAGGCAACTTGAATTTAAAAGGGGTGATCATGGAAAATCTCTTGGTGTTGAATGTCTTATCACTAATGTCAGAGGCGGATCCACGATTTGAACTTTATGAGTTTGGGATGCCACTGAACATTTAAGTTATTGGGTTCGAAATTTAATTTTTACAAATTTAGTAGATTTCTTAACACATATATGGGGTCTAAGCCAATGCTATTGGGTTCGATCAAATCAATAGCTTATAACGTGCATCCGCCCCTAATTAGTGTCTTAACAAGTCAATAGCTTATGACGTGCATCCTCCCCTAATTAGTGCCCTTTACAATATTTTAGACTCCTCAAGCAGTGCAGGAATACAACTAAACCTCATGCGCTCTTTCATTTCAACACTTAATTCAGTTATCACTTCTTTTGAAGATTTCATTTTGGTAGATAAGTTACTAGTGAAGATGATCTTCTAATGTAATCTTATATTAATTTCCATTTTGCTCTCACTGTAATGAACAGGAATGTATAAAGCTAGGTGTCAGAAAGTTCAACGTTAATACTGAAGTGCGCAAGGCTTATATGGATGCATTGAGTAGCCCCAAGAAGGATCTCATCCATGTCATGGCTTCTGCAAAAGAAGCCATGAAAGCAGTGATTGCTGAAAAGATGCGTCTGTTTGGCTCAGCTGGGAAATCTTGTTAACATTCTTTGCCCCTCGGCCCTCCCCAAACTAAGAATAAGGTGTAAAACTCCTTATTAAGAGGACTAATGGCCAAAAATGCTCGGTACTTTAAGTTGAGGACGAGTAAGATTATTATCTGTCATCATTGTTACAAATTATTAAGTATCCAGTTAATGTGCGACCTTAGCTCGTACATATAGTAAGGTGCAAGTTGAACACCACCTGCCTACTCAAACTAGTGGCAGTTTGTGAAAAGTTCGGAAATCATTCTTTCGTTTTCCCTTCTCTTGTTATCAATTATGGTTTAAGTTTTCCTTGGTGTTTATGATTCAATGTAAATGACGCTAGTAATCTTGTACGTAATAATAAAGACAGAAAATTTTCTTCATGTTCATCATCGTTTCTGATTTAGTCTACTTTCCTACTGAACGCAAAAGTCCCTAGGAAGAAGCTTTAGAAATATTCCAGCTTTCATTTATTTATTCTTTGGTGGCATTTTCGTGTTTTCCAGCCCAAAAGTTTGTCCTATTTTGCAATTTACATCCTATTTTTGTTCTGTCTACCAACTTTACATTGAAAAAAAAACATATACAAGACAAAATTTTAACTTCTAACTCAAGGTTCTCTCACGTGGCTGTACGAGTGTAACTTGGAGCATAATAAAGAAATGACTGTATTTTTCGAACCCTAACCTTTAGCAATCTTTCTTAAAAATAAATAGTATGATAAATCCACTTGATAACGTTCTGTCTCAGATAATATAGTCTTCAAAAAGGTTTATTTAAAGTTTAATGTAGTTGACTCTACAAAAGGTGACAAAAAGGGGGCTTTTGCATCCGTACCCACTTTTTGTGCCACGTTTTAACTTATATTCGTTTTGTAAAAAAAATTGCATCCGTACCCGCTTTTGCGCATAACTTCAGCATGCGGGGCTGAAGTAGCAAAGGCAATCACGCAAAACTTCAGCATTCTAGTAGACGGGCCTGAAGTAGCTTGCGAACTTCAGCTCTAGTAAATGGGGAACTTCAGCTCTAGAGCTGAAGTTTTTGTCTTTGTAAATGGGGAACTTCAGCATACGGGGCTGAAGTTCCCCAGTTATAAAGACAAAAACTTCAGCATACGGGGCTGAAGTTCCCCCAGTTACACTAGGGAACTTCAGCTATAGAGCTGAAGTTTTTGTCTTTGTAAATGGGAACTTCAACATAAGGGGCTGAAGTTCCTCAGTTATAAAGACAAAAGCTTCAGCATACGGGGCTGAAGTTCCTCCAGTTACACTAGGGAACTTCAGCTATAGAGCTGAAGCTTTTGTCTTTGTAAATAGGGAACTTCAGCATATGGGGCTGAAGTTCCCCAGTTATAAAGAGAAAAACTTCAGCATACGGGCTGAAGTTCCCCAGTTACAGAGCTGAAGTTTTGTCTTTTATAAATGGGGAACTTCAGCATACGGGGCTGAAGTTCCCAAGTTATAAAGACAACAACTTCAGCATACGGGGATGAAGTTCCCTAGTTACAAAGACAAAACTTCAGCTCAAGAGAACTGAAGTTTTGTCTTTGTAAACTAGTGAACTTCAGACCCGTATGCTGAAGTTGTTGTCTTTATAACTTGGTAACTTCAGCTCTAGAGCTGAAGTTTGTAACTGGGAAACTTCAGCTCTAAAGCTGAAGTTTTGTCTTTGTAATTGGGGAACTTCAGCCCCGTATGCTGAAGTTTTGTCTTTATAACTGGCGAACTTCAGCTTAACTGGTGAACTTCAGCTCAACGAGGGAAAGGGGAGCTGAAGTTATTTAAAAAGTGGGTACAAGTTAAAAGTTGTTAAAAAAGCGGGTATAGGTTAAATGGGGGCGACCAAATAGGGTGCCCCGCGCAATTTTTACGACAAAAGGGGGTAATTGTCCATCGTGCATATAGCTTGGGCCTAACTCTAACCCTAAAAGCTAGCTTATGAGGTAAGGATTGCTCAAGACCATATAAAGAGACTAAGGACCTCAAATTCCTTTGGCCAAGATTTTTTTGGGCAAAAGTATTTTTTTTGGTCAAGTCTTTTTTGGGCCAAAAATAGCACTTTTGGCCAAAAATTGAGGTGTTTGGCCAAGCTTTTAGAAGTAAAAAAAAATATATTTGAGGAGAAACAGAAGCAGAAAAAAAATAGTTTCTTTCTAAAATTATTTTTCTGAGAAACACTTTTAAGAAAAATACACTTAGAAACAGTTTTCAAAAGCTTCTTACCAAATGCACTTTTTTGAAAAATGCTTTTGAGAAAAATACTCCTCAAAATATGCTATTTTAGAAGCTTGAGGAAGTAGTTTCTTTTTTCTTTTTTTTCTTTTTCTTTTTGATGGTCCAAAATTAAACCCTCTTATGAGTGAATCTTGAAAATAAACCAACACGTTTGATATAAAAGAAAAGACTATCAAAATTCACATTAAGGAATGATGTGTGAAGTCAAAACGTTTCAAAATTTGGAAAAAAAAATTATTAGAGCAAATCAATCCCTCAATAGAAGAAGATCTCTTTATATCTCAAAATCCACAAGACTTTATAAATCTAAGTTGATTAATATAAATGGATAAATACCATCCTGTTGAAAGGAAATACAAAATCAAAATTGATCTTATCTTCCAAAAACGCTTGAAAAAGATCTGACGTAACTAAAATTCAGAAATTACCACCTTGTCCTCATGTCACCACTACTTTAAGTTAATAATACGGGCAAAACAAAGGAGAAAAAAGGGAAAAACAAGACCACCAACAGATTCCAGCAATCTTAAACCTCTGCTTCTCTGTATTTTTGTCCCTTATGTACACCTCTTTCAGTTTTAGTTGTCAGCAAAAACTCCTCATTCAAGTACAAAGAAAAAACCTTAAACTTTTACAGTAATGGCAGAACCCAAAATCTTTGAACTCAACAATGGAAGTATGCAAGTTAAAGTCTCCAATTTGGGTTGCACCATTCTCTCCTTGTCTGTACCAGATAAAGATGGTATTTTTTTTTTTCTCTTCTCAAAATTCTCCTTTGATCTTTCAATTCTTCTTGATATTTACATAAAAATCAGATCTTCTGTTTTTGTTTTCAATGTTTTGTACTGATACTTGATTCTCTTTTTAATTGGATCTTTTGTAGGGAATTTGGGTGATGTGGTTCTTGGATTTGATACTCTCGAGCCTTACCAGGCAAGTTGAATTCTGTGAATTTTTTTCTTTGCTTTCTTTTCCCCCCTCAAAACCTATTTGTTTCATGCCTTGATCTTTGTGTTTTTGTTGTAGAAGGATTTGCATCTGTTTCAGTTAACAATGAGGCTGATCCATTGAGTTTTTTGTTTTTGTTTTTTGTTTTGTGAATACTTGAATTGTCTAATCCAGAAAGGTTTAGCTCCGTTCTTTGGTTGCATTGTGGGTCGAGTGGCAAATAGGATTAAGGAGGGAAAATTCTCTCTGAATGGAGTTGATTACTCTTTACCCATCAATAAGCCACCAAACAGTCTCCATGGTAAGATCTTGTTTACTTTTTTTCCTAATCATCTCCGAGTTTGTCAACTTTAGGTGCTTGTTTTCACTATTGGCTAAGTCAATTATGTCCAAATCACTGTAATTTGGTGTCACTGTGTTCAAAATTTGATCTTTATATGCTAGATCATTACTTGATGATGCCCCACCACAAGAGGGTTTGGAGCTATGTTGTGCGGACTCTCCAAAACAGCTACCGCACCCGTGTCGGATCCTCCAAAAATCCACTATTTTTGGAGGATCCGTCACGCATCCATCGGTATTTTCGGAGACTCCGAGCAACATAGGTTTGGAGTAGGATTGTTATTATATTTCTGTATTAGTCCGTTGGTATAGAATTTACTTGTTTCACTCGATGTTTTGCTGTTAAATCTGCTCCTGCTAAATGATATTCTGTTGACAAAATTCCTTCCCATCAGAGTTTATAGTCTTTCACATTTCAATACTAGGCGACCTGGCAATTTGGCCTACTTTGTGTTCTTTAATTAGAACATTTGTGATCTTTTATCATAGGATAGATGTATAAGCATTTGTGAGCTTCACCAATTTCAGGAAGTAAAGCGCCTTGGGGTGACAAATTCTCAAAGCGAATTGTTTTTCTGTTAGTGAATATATGGTCCTGTGTTCCTGTCTCTCTTCCTTCCATATGTCTGGTGATTGTGATTGGCAGGAATGTTTATCACTTTGAGAAAGATGTGTATAAATAATGGCTCACTAATGATATGTAATGGTAAATATCAGTAAGTGATGTTTATACGAAAAGAGACTTTCTGTGTACTTGAGACTTCCTGCTAAACAAAAATCATTGATATTTCCCATTTATTGCCAGTCAAAGCAAGTTTTTGGTAATTCAATAGCTATTGTCTTTTGCTTGTACTCTTAATGCTTTACTATTTTTTCGTCAAAGGTGGGCACAAGGGTTTTGACAAGATTGTGTGGGAGGTTGCTGAACACAAGGAGGGGGAACATCCATCAATTACCTTTAAGTATCATAGTCGTGATGGAGAAGAAGGTCTCTCTCTCTCTCTCTCTTTCCTATATCACTAAGGCACACAAGACTTACTCTCTGATTGCCTTGTTATACAGGTTACCCAGGAGATCTTTCTGTGACTGCAACTTACACACTTACCTCTAAGACGACACTCAGACTTGATATGGAAGCTGTGCCTGCAAATAAGCCAACTCCTGTTAGTTTAGCGCAACACACCTATTGGAACCTTGGTGGTCATAATTCTGGCGATATTCTTGATAACACAGCCCAGATATGGGCAAATCATATTACTCCCGTTGATCAGAACATAATCCCAACCGGAGAAATAATGCCTGTGAAAGGCACTCCATTTGATTTCACTGCTGAAAAGCAGATCGGCCGTGATATTCAGCAGGTTGGCTTAGGGTATGACCATAATTATGTGCTTGACGGTGGAGATGTGAAAGACGGCTTGAAGCATGCTGCAAAAATCAAGGATCCTAAGAGCTCCAGAGTTCTCAATTTATGGACCAATGCTCCTGGCATGCAATTTTACACAGCAAACTATGTGAATGGAGTTGTTGGTAAAGGTGGAGCTGTGTATAACAAGCACGCAGGAGTCTGCTTAGAGACGCAAGGGTTTCCAAATGCTGTCAACACACCAAACTTCCCCTCTGTTATTGTTCAGCCTGGTGACAAGTACATTCACAACATGCTGTATGAATTTTCAGTTGAATAGATTGCTATTGGGATTTTTTGAAGAGAAAATACACTAAATAAAAGTACTCCATTAGCTTCTGAAGTCTGCGTCCTATTTACTAGAAGAACTAAGATGAAAATGTTTTTAAGCCTGAGTATCTGGAGAACATAAGGCTCTGAATTCTGTAGACTTTTGAGGGGTTTTCTTGATGAGTGAATGACATGTTATATTTGCGGCTGTTAAATTTTAGCTCTGTTCTTAGTATCTCCCTGGTTTTTCTGTTCATAAATATCGCAAACAACATAAACTAGTATCCTTTACAAATATTTGATTGAATGGTGAGTGTATTGGTCAAAATTTGGGCTGAACTTATTGACTTCAAAGTAACGAGATGTGGTCGAGGTCAAAGTCGAGCACGGCTCTATGGTGAGGAGTCACCCAAAGAAGGATTAGTGCCGAGATCGTGTAAAGAACGTATTATAGCAACGATTAGAATAAGTTTTAGAATAGGGAGAAGGAATATTCCATTGAATAATCCTCCAGTTGTACTTTTTAGGGTTTCTTAGAAATATCCCTATAAATAGGAAGAGATAAAGAGCAAAAAGGGATTTTTGGTAAGAACATATTTAAAGAGTTGACTACAAAGAATATACAAAAGCTTGTCATGTCCACTGATTCTGTTGCTCAAATATACATCTTTTATTCACAAGATTTAAGAATTTTTCGTCCACCTTCATTTTCTATTATCCCACGTTGTTGTCAGGACGGAGAATCATCCAAGTCATCTAACATTTATGTGATAAATTCTTTCTTATTACATTTATTGTCATTATCTATATTTATTGCATGCTTTCATTATCACATTCATTGACAATCACTGCAGATCTAGTAGTTATTATA